>JABFFJ010000128.1:0-71672 GCA_013623715.1 Fusarium verrucosum
TAATAAGATAAAGACTTATTAATAGCTAGTTTATTTATAAGTAAAGTTTATAATAGTAAAGTATTTACTTTAAATAATTAATTTAAATTTTAAATTCTTTATTTCCCTTTATTTAGGTTTTAATAGCTTACTTATTACTAAGGGTTTAACTATTTTACCTTACTATTACTATCTAAGCCTATTACTATAATCCGCGTGCTATAAAGTCTAGGTAATAATATCTACACCCTCTAATATAATAATTAAATACCTTCGAGAACAAACCTTCCTGTTTCTGGGCAGGCGCTCTAAATAGTAAGGATGTGAATTTATTCTCCCCTTATAAAATCCATTTTATAGCGTTTCTAACAGAGCCACTTGCATCTCAGTAATATTGCCACTGTTACGACCGCATGCTAAAGATACAGTTACCTCTATTGTCACCTTGGAATCTCTCGTGTCGGAGAGTACGAATGCATCAATACTGCTCCCCTACTTCTGAAATTTGTGTAGTAATTATAGAACGAGGGTTGAAAGGAGCTTGTGCTATAATTTACCTGATCCCTTAGCATTTAGGGTACTTGTTGAGATCCCAACTTCCAGGTAATTACATAAACTGGTATTTAAATCTGAATAAGTGCAGGTTCTCTACGTACCTACAGTGGTTTTGTCCAAGTTAGGCGATATCAGTTGGGCCTCACTCCATGAGTGCCCCTTGTTGAGTTGTGGTGAGCCTTGGGATATTTTAAAAGGTAATACAACGTACTGGTCAGCTTCCCAAGTTGCTAGGCTTTCCATATACGGAATTCAGGGCGAGATTTGTGGCACTATAATCAAGTTGTCGGTGTGGAGGTGTTGGTAGAGTAATGCGATGATACCTAGTTTTGTTCAGTTCCAGATGACTCCGTTCTATCTGTCGGAGTAAGAGGTGTGTTCTGATTACAGTCTATTCCTAGCCTAGGGAGTGGTCACTCATGAAATTGTTGAGTATATTCCAGGCAAGGGGAGAACTCACTGTCTCACAGACCTATCGCTCTTTTGGTAATAACGGCACCTTGGAGCTAGCTATCGCAACATTAGTAAAATAAGTTCTAGTGAGGTCTTGAGTTAGGTACTTGCAGCTCTCACATACGTTGCAAAAGGTGACAGGAGGCGCACGAGTGCTAGTCAAATGCAGAGATAATATTGGAGGCGAAGTCATTATGGTAACGGGATGAAGACGGGGGGAGCAGGGGACCGGGATTCCGATGAGGGTGGGTGGGAACTTCGATTGGGTGGATTTCCACGAACATCAGCCATTCGCAAACAGGCGAATCAACAAGCATGAAACTTCGCCCACCCTAATCGCAGAGTGATGCATCGCATGCCACTGTCACCTTTTTGACGCCTTTTATATTCAGCTGTGAGGTGGTTGCCCACGGATGTGGATACACAAGTACATGTGTAAGTGCCTGTGAAGACAAAAAGTAAGAATAGGCCCTACAGCATGAGCTTAGTCTGCGTATATCTCTTTGCCAGCTGTGGGAGGGCTGAGGATAACCCTTATATGTGTTACGATGTGTTCCTTATTAATGTTCAGGGCTTAAAGCGCCTTTTATACCACAACCTTACTATAGAGATGAACCTTGTCCATGTTATATTCGATATTGCATTGAGGTAGGAAGGTATCGTAAGACTATATTATTTTAACGGTAAATATGTTATCCCTCACGTAGTAGACTATGTTGGCAGGAAGTAAAATCTTGAACCACCAAACCCCCACTCAATCCGAATCTGTGTCATCGATTTGATCATCTTCTGCGAGTCTGTAGATTTCTTTGTCAGTTATTTCATCCATTGCGGTATCTGGCTCGCTTGGGAGGTCCTCTCTATTGAAGGAACGTTTAATAAGAGGTGGTATCATGCCAGTCTCCTTTTCGACTTTCTCCATGACCTCCGCGAGAATAGAAGATGGGATATACGTCCAGCCGTCAAGATAGACGTTGCTTGTACCAAACTCCCGGTACAATCCATGATAGGCGCCGTAGATAGCTCCCTCAATCCCGTACTAGTGGTCGGGGTATTCGCCGTATGGGTAGGTCGGGTCAAGCCGGATGTGTTCAAAGAAATCGATGCCATCCTCGCAATTCATCCAAGAAGGCGGCGTAACAGATATCCCTTCCATATGATCCAATATCATGTGCTCAAAGTACCCATCATCGTTGCAAGTGGTTCTTGCAAGCTGGTGGAGGTGGGACCACACAAGGTGCAACTGGATTTCATTGCGCTCGCCTTTGTCGAAGTGATCTTCAGCATAGACATACGACAAGACAGCGCATTTCAAAAAGCCAAGGGTATGTGTCAAAGAAGTCAGAACCTGCTTGACACGACTCAATGCGGCGCGGCTGACGGTGACGCCGGATCCAGGAATTTGGATGTCGCCGCATAGCTCGCCATCCACATTCTCTTGCGATTCAATCATAGTGGCATGTTTCCAGCCCAACTGCCATCCATATGCTGCCATACCATGCGAGCGGTTTGACCTATCCGGAACAGCCTTGAATAAGCCCTTTTCTGTATTGAAATATCGTCTCTGAACCGCGGCGGGGGAAGGAAACGGGTTGATCAATACCAGTAGTCAGGATGGCCGCCAGCTGCAACTTGTCCTTACGGATGGTGTGTGACTGGGTAGGTCGCGCGATGAAGATAGCTAATTGATGATCAAAGTCGAGAATTGGCAAGATGGCTTGAATAAGAGGTGTCTGAGAAGAAATAGATTTGTGCAGTGACACGGGGGGAACGGGAGCACGAGTGACGCCACCAGATTCGAATTGGCACCCTATGCTCGTTTTGGATTTAATCAGTTGCAGTTGCATCTCGAAAATAATCCTTCTTGCGTTGTATCGGTCCTCTACTGATGTGAAGAAACATGTCATGACATCTTGAATGCGGATCCTCCAGTCCATGAGGCACATGAGAGCCACAATGAATCCAGACGTATGTTTATTGACAACATCTAGGCGTCTATTGACTGGCCCACGGTTGATGAAATCATCGGTGGTTCCCCCGTCGGTAAAGAGGGTGACCTGGCATGGGACGTTGGACGTCCGGAATGCCAACGATACTTGCTCCCGGCGTTCCTCCTTAGAGGTAGCAAGCCGGATCCTCGCCAGCTGTTTAGTGTGCGGATCCAGAATGATCTGTTCATGGTGGGAGGTCGTACAGACATGGACTTGCTCAAACCCGTCCAGTGGGAAAGGAATACGATGACCAGGTGCGACGCGCAGAACAATACAGGCATTTGGGTTTGCAACCACTCGGTGATCGGTCTCATCAAGCTCCTTTGGATCGTACTCGTGATACTGCTTCCGAACCGCCGAGTTATTGATGGAAAGATGGTCGTGAAGGGATGAATCTGTTCGAGTCTGGTCCACGAAGCGTTGGTCGTCTCTTCTGGGTAGATCGCGGATCCAGTCCCACGGGGAATAGCAAATGATTATCTGATTCCTTTCCGACACTATCAAATCGATTTCGAGGGGCTTAAGGATGTGATCATCGCTCAAGCCTGACCCGCTAATGGTGTCGAAATACTTCGCTGGCGTTATGTTGGCCTTCGGCAAGTTGAAAGTCGATGGTTCATCGTTGGTATACAGGGCGACCAGTCGCTTGTAGCACTCAGGTGCAGCACCGTGAGAGATGGCGAGGAGAGACACTGGGACCGATTTACAGACCTGAGAAGCCCATCATACCGCAGCCAGCATGGCAAGAGCACACTCAGCACCCATATGCGGATCCAGTACGAGGAGAACAGCCTGCTGAGCATAAGACTTGCCATAGTTCCATGCCTTGTGTCCTCTGCCTTTGTCACGTCGACAGCTGTGGAGAAACTTGAAAAAGTCATGGTACGTCTTGATATAGATTCGTTCGCTGACAGCTTCCGAGGACTTGAGCTCATTCCAGGCAAGTGTTGCAATGTTAGCTTTTCCATTCATGCCAACAATCCAAACACATGCTTTTCGTTGACAGGTTGCGTGAAGGATATACGTCCATACGTCTTTTCTCAGAGACCCAACTCTTTGGAATCCTAACGTGTCCGAACTGGACGTCGACGGGCCTTAGCTTTCTTCTGGGGGCTACCCAGGCTGGGATAGTTTCCACGACATCCATGGTGGCTATCAGAAAGAAAGGGTTGATTATTGGCCGAAAGCGAGTCTGGGTGGATGATATCCTATTTCAAAAGGTCAGAAGGGATGACTACAGCGCATTAGAAAATACATTCCTTGAAATTCATCAAATGAAAGCTGAAGGACATCTGTTGGTAACTCGAAGTCGTGGTATTCAAGGGGATGTTTGGTAGAGGTTGATTGTGATTAAGCAAAAGTTGTTTGTCGATTTTTGCTTCCTGGAGTTGAGCGGATGTTAAAACTTGGAGAAAATAAGTAGTCTCTTCTTTCTACAAAATCCGGAAATCCGGACGTCTTGTTGATGGTTGCTGGTTGACGCTGCCATCCAGGACTGACAGTGGCACACCATTACTCCGAACTCGGCCATAACCCACGCTTCTTTGGTTTATTTAATGTTCTTAATTTCTGGATATCGACGTGTTCGTTTCAGCCGAGTCGCAGCTGTTCATTTTGAGCGTGAGCTCACTTTGTTCCGGATCTTCACAGTTGCGAAACGCCTACATACCATTTGTCCACCTTTACTGTTTGTGTTGCCATCACGTCTTAAGCGGTATTGTCTATTCACCCCTCATTTGAGATATCAATCTTTGTTTGTCTTCAAGAATCCGTTACCTCAGACAAAGCGCTCATCTTCACTTGACATCTGACGGGGGCCATCATCGGAGCTTTCGTCGGCCTTCACAGCGGTGACACAATAGTCAACCAAACGTATCACACTCTCAGCGCGCTCTTGCCATATATCAAAAAGCGTAAAGCAAGATATAACAAGAAAAAGTATCAAGAGAACAGGGTCACGTAGTACAGTGATTAAGTGACACTGCCAACGTTAAGTGGAGCGTTATTCACAGCTCTGGCAGTGCTGAACAGTCATGCGATGCACTACAAACATCGATTTCATGACTCAGATTGCTAATTACATAATCTAACACCCTCTACAATTCGCCTCAGTCCAACTGTTTTCGTTTGAGCAAAGGTTACCCCATGCCTTTTACCGTGAAGCACAAGCACCATTTTAACCTCAACAACCACGATTTCTTTCTACATTTCACACAACAACACGCAAACATCACGCAAAAATGTCTGGAGGTACCGTCCCATACAAGGAGTTTGCAAGCCTGTCACAAGATGCCCCCCCATTTCCACAGGCCGACGAGGTCGTCGACCCTTTTCGCACCGCATCGCGACGCCCGCATGTGAAGGCGTATCTCAAGTGGGTGGCTCCAGGTTTGGAGAAGAAGCTCTCTGGGCGTTGGAGGACCGCCGAGAGATATACTTGCCGTGATCTCGCCTCGATGAATGTCAAGGAAATTTCCGAGGCAGTGTTCGAGTTCGAGGTTGACAAGCGCGCCTTCAACCTCAGCTGTAAGTATTTAGCACCAGACTTTGAAGGAGATCTCTTACTAACGCTATGTGAAATAGTTTCACCTTTGGTCGAAGAGATGGCCGTCCCAGCATGGCCTTGGCCCGATGTCGACGAGAAGCAGCTGGTGACACAGAACGACAAGAAGTCTGCTGTTTACGCCAGGTTCCTGAGAAAGAGAGAGGTGGAGAAGATCGCAGCTGAGCACAAGAAGTCTGTCGAGGAGACAACCTCTGGTCCAGTTGATGATCAGATGGATGTAGACGGTCAGAGACAGTCTACTGCAAGCCAGCTGAGTGCGCTGGCCCCATTCTTTACCCTTTCTGCTGCTCGATCTCTCCGTGTCCAACGAAGACCCCCCTCTGGAGATCTTGAGAACTCCATCTCCAACACAGGCCGCCCTCGACCTCACGGTCAGGCTAGCACTCAAGCTACGAGTGGCGGCTTTGACATCGCACCCCTCCCCAGCACCCCTAGTGCGCTAGAGGTCTTCGATGCGACAGTTCGTGAAACAGCAACAGCGCTTTCTGAGCAGACAAGGCAATCCTTGGAAGACAAAGACCAGCAGATGTCGCGTCTCCGGGAAGAATACGAGGCCAAGTTGACAGCCAAAGATCAGCAAATGTCGCGTCTCCGAGAGGAATACGAAGCCAAGTTGACAGCCAAGGACCAGCAAATCAAGCTTCTCGGTAATTCAGTGGATGATTTGAGAGGAATCTGTATGGTCAAGGATGATCTCATCAGTACTCTCAACACCAACAATGCCTCGTACGACCGCCAAATGAAAGAGCGCAAGGAGCTGTTCGAATTCAGAGAAGAGAACATGATGGTGAGAATTTCCCAGGAGCAGGAAACAACCAGAATGGCCGAGACTCGATTCGACGCCCTACAGACCGAGTACCAGCAGAATCTCGACCAAGCAAATGAGAGCACCCGTCAAGAAGCGACAGAAAGACGGAGGGAAATGGCTAAGACCCACACAGCTATAGAGATGATCCGTAACCTCAAGCAAGAGGTGAAGCAGCTGTCTAAGGACAAGGCAGACTTGGAGAGGATAGCAAGTGATTCCGCCGAGCAGGCCGCTGAGATGAGGGAACAAATGAATAGACCAGTCCAGTCCAACGAAATGTCGAGGACATTTTACAATCTGGCAGTGGAGCTGATGGATTTTGACATTTTCCCCGTTGCTGCTACTCATGGCCAGAGCTTTATCGACCAGCTGGGATGCGATATCTTGAAGGCAGGAGATACTCGGAGGTTTCGATCATGGGTACTGGGTGTGACCGACAGCAGAATTTACTGTTTCACGGACGTTTGTGAGATGGATCGTGCTCAGCCTATTGTTGGAAGCTCGTGCGACAAGCATGACGATCGATGCTTAACGGTCAGTGTGAGGTTTGAGCAGGATGGGGAGCGAAGGGTGGTTTATTTCAAGTGGTAGACTCAAATTGAATGGAAATATGCGTATTGGGGAAAGCTCGTCTATTGTGTTGTGTCGTTTCTAGAAGTGAGAAATTAATCCCATGGAGTGAGACTGGGTGGGGGAACTTCGATAGGGTTGATTTCCAAGCAAACATCATGCTCAACAAACAGGACAAAGCTCATGCATTCGTGAACAGTCAAACACATCCCATCCTGATTTCTCTACTAGGGACTGGCAGGTATCAAACAGTCCATCCAAATCCACCATTCCTTTCTTCCGCTGCCTTGAAGTGCTGAAGTAAGGTGATAGCCTCAGTCCCAATCTTTGCCGTCGAGTTCCAAGATCGCACATGCTCCCAAACCTCAAGCAGCGCCTTATGTAGCCCCATCATATGCTCCCCGGTGCTGCTATCCCCGAGGCTAACAATGACCCGCCTGTCGGTTATGTTGAGCTTGATTGAAATGACTGGCGGAAGGAGGTTGTTGATGGCGGCCAAGTCTCGAGCGACAAACTTCTCGGTGCGGACGGTTGGTTCGACTTCGAAAGGACCAACCGCGTTGCATTCGGCGAAAGGCTTTTGCACAGCTACATCCCATATCGTTTCGCGAATCAATCTGTCCGTATCAACTGGTGGAGTATCTCCAACATTGATGAGCGGCGCCTTGGAAACGACAATGAACTTGGCGTTGGGGTCGGGGACGGTGGAAGCCGCATCTTCGACTTTGACGTTGATGGAGGCGATGTGAGCCTCTTCGGCCATTCGTTCGCGACAGTATGCAGCGTAGAGCTGGCTTGGATTGTTGTCATGTGCAAGGGTTGAGGGGAAGCTCATATCCGCCCAAGGCCACTCCGGAGCATCAGAGCCAAGGGGTGCAACTGGTTAATGTTAGCATAAGTTCAAACAGCTGAGAGGTACGAGAGCCTTTACACCATAGCTTCCACGCGGTGCGATCAACGACGAATTGAAAGAAGGGCGCGGGTGTAGCTCTGACATTGATGTCGTAGAGCTCAGCGCAGACCTTCCTTGTCGCCGTCTTTCCATATTCGGTCAGGAGATAGGCAACCTCCGGGCGCATGAAGGTGAAATAAGCCCTCAAATGAGGGCGACGATGGCATGTGTTCCGAAGTTCCTCAGGAGAAGGGACGTTGCCGGAGAATCGTTCATCTGGGCGGCCCCGAGGGGAGTAGTCGAGGTAGGTCTTTGCCGTTGACATAGTGCTTCGGATGACGATGCTTCGTTAATTTGATGTTCAAGACGATGTTTGAAGTAAGTCGATGGGGTGATGGCAGAGGCAGCGTAGTTCGGTTTGGTGACAGTGGCAGCAACATTCACTGTGGGGGCTTCGTCGTGAGCCTCACTCAACGCAAGGACGATGCCAGCAAGACCAAAAGCCATCGCGATAACACCTCGTTACCTCACTTAACCAGAAGTCACAATGCACACAACATATGACTTTACCATCTTGAAAACAACCTGCGTCAATTCCCATTTCTTATCAGGGGTGGGATCCAAAGACTTGCAGTCCTTCGACTGTGTCGGTTGAGTCTTTGTTCGAGTTCAAAAGGTCGCCGACGTATTAATACTACAAGGAGTCTTGATAGCCGGATAGTTGTATTAACACGCATATTAAATGATACTGATGACCAAACCACATGCACGAAAGTCTGATGTAGTTTGATATCTGATTTAAATTCAAAGAGGTCGTCGTGTGACCACCTGCACCCGTACTGAGCAAGCTGAACCCTTTATATACCCCAATAATCCAAATCTCTCTCGGGGGTAGTGGTTAGATATAGCACTCGCTAGAGTGACGCGTTCGCTTAAACTGTTAGGCAGTGTTAAGGAACCATGTTATCAAGGACGCCGCTATCCCTTTTTGGCATTTCTTTTAACCCTCAAGGCTATGAGTTCGAATAGCATTTCAGAGGTAACTGCATTGCTTTTTGTCATGTTTATTCTCTCGTCAAGCGTAATTAATTAATTGTCTATTGGCACTGCTTGCCTTAAGGGTTGAGTGTGATGCCACCTTGAGCAATCCATTGTTATGTACTCCAGGTTATTCCGCAAGGGACCGGTCTTGTTTATCACTTTATGAAACAGCAAACTCGACAAGCATATGACAGTTCTCATTCTTCGTCATTATACACGTTGTCTAAATCACTGAAGACGCCGCTACCTCCTTCCAGTGAGAATATACCGCCAGTCTCTTCCCCATTCATTGATAGCCTCAATGTCATATGGCTGGCAACAGGCAAGCCACACTCGCTGAGCCTTTGCCAGCATATCCACTGCCTCACGCTCAGGCTTTCCAGAGAACGTTTCCTCCAATCGGTCTCTTGTCTCTTCGAAGTCGACGGTGATTAAAGGACCAACGTCCCGAATCTCCTCTCGTTCGATCAAGAGCGGTGCGCAGTATTTGGCGTAGATCGGATCAGAATCTTCACCACCGATGAGGTTGGTTCCTGGTTCAAAGTCCCAGGGCCACCCAGGAGCAGTTCCAGACGGGAATTTTGTGACTACAAAATATCAGCAATGATCATCTACTACATATGGGAAGAATACTTACACCACATCTCCCACAAGACCTTGTCGACTTGGTACTCGAAGTACTGGGTAGGAATCACCTCGACATTCTGACCCCATAGATTACTGCAGGTCTTCTGCAGGCTCTCCTCCCACTTCTTGATCAGGCGCTGCTCGTGCCCTGGGCGCATAAAAAGTAAATATGCGCGCAGGCGCGCGCGGCGGGCCGATGTATCTGCTGGATCAACTCCAGAAAAGAAAAAACGGAGGTCTTCAGACGCCATGATTATCGAAGCTGCTGTATTCAACTACTATGTAGGAATGGAAATATGTTGTCAAGTTTAACATCATTTTAGATTGATTACGTGCGGCTCGAGTCGGATGCTGTGTCATTCAGCTCAGCAATGCCGCTCATAAAAGAGTGGGGGTTTTCAACAACAAACAGCGGCAGTGGCAGACACTGCTTTGAAGAGGCAGTCAGTGTCCTGTAATATCGAGCTAAATGTCATGCCCTCTACTTCTCTTTGTTCAACCTTCCCCATGGAGTACTCCTTGCCAAAGACATTTCAAGTCAGAGCAGTCACCCGGTCACAGTCCGCGCGATACAAACACCAGATAACCATGTCTTGACCCTCTGACATAAAATGAACTAACATAGAGAAGAACACTTCCCTGTCTGCCATGGCTTGTCAGCTAGACCATCCAATATAAGAACCCAAGAGATACGACTGGCTTCGGGGGTCGAATGAAGACGACCATGGTGGGAATATCACCCTTTAGTTAGGAAGGTTCACAGCGATTCACTGACTTGAACGGCCGAGGGTTCCAGCCCATTTTGTAATTTATCAAGCACCTCCAGCTCAAACAAAATCTACCTCACTTGAGTTTCATTCTTTGCAAACCAACATCGTCTCGCGCCGAGAACCACCCCCGACATCTACATAACGGCCTTCGCCTTTCCGCGAAACGAATAATTGACCAACAATCTGCACCACAAAGATATCCGACTTTTCCTCTCCGAACAAAGTTTCTGTCTTCAAGCTCCTTACCACACGACGACTGGCCTCGAATTCGGTCATTACAAGTACAATGAAAATGCCTTGTATACGAAGCAGTGGGCCGTTTCCACGGGATGCGACATCCTCGCAAGGGTTTTGACTGTCTCGTGTTCAAAGATGTAGCAGGCACCTTTTTGCCTCTCAAGACGCTATCGACTGTCTGGGCCTAAGACCCTTCTCCAAGGAGATAGCAGTTAGGTTGACAACCTGCCCCTAGAGTGCCAAGTCCTGTGCGATACCAAGGACACATTCGTGAAGGAGATAGCGGAGAACTTCAAATGTAGCCAGAGAAGGCATTTTGCTATTGAACCTTCCATAGATGAAGTCTTGCAAGCCTTGCCATTCATTTTCAATGACTGAGCGAAGGTTATGATTGCGGATTGTGGTATCGCCTGACAGGAGGCGTGTGTCGGGAAAACGGACCTGCCCTCGGGGATAGAGATTGATTCTCTTTAGTACATAAATGACCATGTTGACTTTGACAAGTCGAGTGGCGAGAGAGCCCAGAGATTAACTGTTTACAATCGTCCACGACACCAAAGGCGAGAAAAGTGAGATTCCATGTCTTGATTGGACAATGATGCCCTCTATCGTTGGCAAAGGGCAAAGAGGACTCGAGATTGTATTGGGTGACGCACGTCTGAGGTTGGGAGACAGCATACTGAATCTTTGTGAGCCTAACGCAGACTGTGATGAGCGAGACGAGATCACAGTGCAGGGGCAGGATTGGTACAAGCAAAAAGATGTATTTCTCAATGATACATAAATCTCCTCAAGGGTTTCGTAGTATATGTGATTCCTGGGCATCATGAACAGGTATAATATTGCTTTAAAAGGAAATCATGGCAAGATATCCATATCCTGAATAGACCAAAAGGTCTCAATGTTTCTGAGTGGTTCGCCGATCTGCACTGATGTAGTTATATCGCCAGGCATAGGTATCGGTATAGAGACCAGCTTTTGAATTTGAACTGACTGTAACTTTTGAGCTAGGCCAAATTTATGCCGTCCTTAGAAACAACAGTAGCACAGCGTTTATACCTCAACGTAGTATGACTACGAAAAAGAATACCTTGGGAGTAAAGTTTGTGACATTCCTCTTGATTGGATGCGCATAAAAGCTTGGCCATGGCTTCACAAACAACGCAAAATAAAGAAAGGGTTGGCATAAGCATTTCTGCCCTACCCAAGAGCGCCCAACGAATACTAACCCAGGTAAACTTGATGCGCATTGCTGGGCATAACGGTTTCTTACCACCATCCGACCATCCGGGGTCGTTTCATCCCATAATCTGAGTTCTGCGCTTTTGGATCTGATATAATTCCTTGTCTTGTAGTTTTGTAATTGACTCATCGCCAATATTTTGGAGTATCAGACTGGAGCAAGATCTTCCACAGCTATCTATGGTTCTGTTGTTTACACCGTAAATCCACGATAACTGGGTTGAACTCAGGGTAACTTCGTATCTTGGGTGGAAAGGAGAACCCTAAGTACAGTATGGTAGATTGTCCTCTGGCGTTTGTCCATGTGGCAATCTCCGAAGCCTAAACGGACAATGTGCCACTTGGTGAGAACGGATTCTGTCTTCCCAATTCTACCAACGATAAGGCGCCCCAGGATCCGTGCACTGTTGAAGACGATGAGCGAGGGTTGAGCGAAGTGAACGTTGGGTGAGCAAGAGGCTTGAACGAAGATTATGTAGTGTGCCCAAAGATCAGAAGATGGTGGTTTCATTAAAATATTTTCTCGGCATGGTTTATAGCTCACTGAATCCCAAAACCTGTAAAGTGCAGTGGTTGAGGCCTCGAAACCTCGACAGCTGGCTGCAGGAGGAAATGGTGACAACGCGGTATTTTTATTCATTCCACAGATTGAGACCCAAAACGCAACATGCATTTCAGTGCCTTAGATAGATATCTACCAATCATTGAGCAGACAATGACGTGATACAAGGTACGTTTTCGTGAAGATCAAGTAATGTAATCCTGGATCAGTGTTGCGGCCTTGGGCCTGGCATTGGGTTTGGAATTGCCAGCCAATAGAAGCCTGTATTAATTACTAACTCACAGCTGTGTTGCGAACTTGGGCTTAAACAAACTATCGGGTTTCTCCTTGCCTACAGCTGTCGCAAACAAAAGGTTTCGCAAACCTGTTTTTTCTTTCTTCTTTTTACATATATATCTCATCATTTTATGGCAGGAGACCAGCAGCCAACGCGACATTTATATACAAACATTTGTAACCCAAAATGTGCGACGACAGATCAAACATTGACAGGCTTCCAATGAGGCAAAGGCCTCGCCAATCCGATCACACGGGTCTCACTCAGCGTGAGGCGAGACACATTAGAGCGACCGGATACCAATCCTCGGCCGCCAACCATCACAGTGAGGCTGTCGCTCTACGCCAGTGCGACACACACATATCTGACAATTTGCAAGACTCATCCACTGAGGTCGACTCTGACCTTGACATGGGTCCTCAAGATCATAACCACTTTTGGTATTCTGCATACAATCACTTGAAAATGAGGCTGCGGCAAGTCGCGACAGACATCTTCAGCCGATGGAGAATTGGAGTAGAGTACACCGCGCCCCCAGAGGACACATTGCCCCCCCAGGAACGCTACAGGGTATCACACCTCCATTCAGGCTTTGGGCAGACAAAGGAAGAAGACGACGTTGATGAGGAGGAACTCGTTGTCGTTTCCCATTCACCCTATTCGGCGGCATACTTTCATCTTGCTTGCCCATTTTACATCCAGGCTCCGGAACGACATCAACAGTGTCTGCTAACAGACGACCTAAAATCGATTGAATGTGTCGTTGATCATGTTTTCAAACACCACTCTCGGTCCCCATATTGTCCAAGATGCTGTGAGAGCTTTGCCACGTTAATGGATCGCGATGACCACGTCTTGGAAGGCACGTGCAAGAGAGGCGACCCGGATCCATCAAAAGGACTCAGTGAAGACCAAAAGGCACTTCTGATAAGAGGGAACGACAACTACCTGAGTGAGAAGAGGCGTTGGTATCGCATCTGGTCTATTATCTTTCCACCACTACAAATACCCCGATCTCCGTACCTGGACCAGGGTTGTGGGCTCCAAATATCCAAGGCTCGCGATTTCTGGGCCTTGTACGGCACCCAACTTGTCTCTGAAGTTCTCGAGCATCAAAAATGGCCTGCAGTCCAAGGACAGAGCTCTCACGCTGCCCTCTACGACCTAGGGCTGGAGGATCTATTGAGAATCATCATTGAAGAGGACTTTCAGCAGCAACAGTTAGCTGGCAAGTGATTACATTCCAAGCATCATGTCATACAGGCCAATACCGCCATTCTCATATTAGGTGTCGTTAGAGGGGAGTTGTTTACTTTCAAAAGGAATGACGTTTTTCATGACTATATAGAATAACAGTGTAGTGTGGTGATATGTATATATCGACGAAAAGCAAAAAGACTTGGCAAATAAAGACAGTGAAAATGCATGCTTTTAGAATTAACCTTCAGTTAAAAAGCAATCACAGAGTGAATGTATAATGGACTTTTGTAGTTGAAACCTTCGTCTCCCGAACGTATATTAATACCTGGTCCCAGTCCCTTTTAACGTATAGAATGTGCCTGTCTCTTTCGTCAGTATAGTATCAATAAGGCGCCGGGTATAGAGTTGTTCATCCCAAAAGCAAAACATGAAAAGTTAAGGGAATACTAACCAAATACTGAACATTATGTAGTAATATAGCGATCACCGTATTAGTATAAATCCCGGTTAATTTGGTCCCAATATTCCTCGTCTCCAAAGTCCAATTGGCTTAATGGGTCGAAAGGGGCAGTGTAATTTCCAGATATAAAAGGGTTGCTTTGTGAAGGCACATAACGCCTAGTATCCGGCATCCGGCTTGGTTCGCTGTTGTGAACAAACGCATTATCCCAAGCAAAGGGACCGAGGCCCTGGTTTGTGTTTGCCCCAGGGCGCATTCTAGAAATCTCAGAACCAGCTGAAGGTTGTTCAAAATCTCCAAGTTCAGGTAAATGCTGTCGAGGCTGGGACTGTCTAGACCGGTGCTGTCTATGCTGGGGTGGTCGAGTCTCTGGTGGTCGTTGCATCACATTCCTCTGTACTTCTGACTGTCTGGGAGTGTTGGCACTGGGCTCCACAGATCTGGATAATGAACTAGGGTAGATTCTGTCCACGAATTGTCTGCCAAGCGACTCGATATCATCCCTAGGCAGGGAGCGGCTGATTGGCGAAGATTGCAACATCGCTTCAATCTCAACCTCAGCGTCCGGACGGGAAAGAGGAATCTCGACATATGGCGATCTTGGAATTGGTTGACCAGGAAAGCATTTTCGCCAGATGATATTCCACTTAGAAATCTCACCACGTCCTGATTTAAGCTCATTTCTCAGTTCTTCGAATTCCCGTGGTAACAGAACCCCTGTATCTCGGATTTCGGCTTTATCACATTCGATTCCATGGGCGTCACGCCTCTCCTCTGCACCTATACCACGAAACATATCGCGACATCGTGGACAATAGACAAGTACATTCTCGGGCTTGTCGGTAACCTCGATATTCCCGGATTGAACTCCTGTACGAGCTAATTTCACTTCATCTGCCCGGTGTTTCCGCTTAATATGACCTGTGACATCCGATATGCGCGACATGCGGCGGCCTCTACAGTCGTCATACCGGAGAGGATCGAATTTGAAGAACGTGCAATCGAACTGGGTCCTAGGTAAATCGGACTTGGGATATCTGGGTCCGTCCAAATTCCCTCTGATATTTTCTTCATGTGCCATCTTAGGGAATTCTTGGCCGTCACATGAAGATGTTATCCTTATTGTCCAATGTCGTTGCGAGTACTAATCAGGAGATGTTGACAACTTGTAGTTCATCGCTGGTGTCTATAAAGTTGAAATTATATCAGAGATTGCGGGTGGTGTTTCTTTTGACAGCGAGCGAGGGAATTGAATCAGAGGAAACCGGTCTGTGAATTCAACATTCTATCGGATGGGTACAGTTAAGGCGGATTTCAGTTAAGTGCAAATATTCCGTCTGTTGAGAATGGACAAAGAAGAGAGTGTCATAAAAGAGAACTTGTTTTGCAATTATTGTTCTGCGATACGAGCTGGGCGGCAACAATTCCTGGTTAATTCTATCGGGTTATAAGCAACATGAAACTTCATTAGGCTCCAGGTGAACACATCTGCATATAGCGGCCTGACGCAATCGTGTTTGTCCAGCATGTTTTTCGCTGGGACATTTTACAATCTCAAACCTCATGGCAATAATTGATTAGCTACCTGGACCTCCAAATAAACCTAAGAGAAGGCCTTATGTCTTGTTTCGATGTGCCACGTCAATACAGCCTAAGGGGGCCTCTCTACCTGGCCTCATACAGGGGCGAGAACGCGATATCCCTGCCCACTGCAGTGAGGCTTTGCTTCACTTTTTGTGCCTCAATAACCTGCAGCATTCATCTCATAATTTGTCAATGGGTCTAGGACTTTTCCATGTCTCAATTGAGACGCATTGATAGGTTTAAATTTCGGGATTCAACACGGTTGAGCTTAGGGCTGCCTAGCAACTCTGTTTATTTGCCTATCGAAATCCACGGTCGCGGATTCAACTATTAATGGTAAGGAGAATGGCCACGTTTATGGAAGATGAGGTGGTTATCGGAATTACATATTTTAATGCTACTCCTAACAATTGATAAAGAAATGGGTGAAGAACTCTAAAGGTCAACTATCAAATATGTGTTATTGTAACTTTATTAGACTTTGGAAGGCTCACCTCCGACGTAAATTTTCAGAGGCTCTCGACTAAATACGCCGTTCTCGTAGCCGTTCGCGCCGATCACGTACATGCAAGGAATACTGTGTGACCTTATTTAAGATTGGCTTCTTAGACCAGTCGATATCCAAGGCGAACTGAACTGCTGGCTGACTGGCGGCAGCGGCAGCGGCATGCAGCCCGGGCCTACAAACAACGTGTCAGCTGCCAAGACACGGGTTGATGTACGCATTCAGGTGGTCCTGAATCACCAGATTTTCAATCCATTTCACGTTGCGCTTCCAGTCACTTTATTCTTTTCTGGCGACATGTGGCCTGATCAAGGCCAATCCAGATGAAGTGAGGGTCGGTTCCATAGAGGAAACCTACCTATGCTATTAATATGCCCGCTTCGGCAGTCAGCCTCACTGTATTCTTTCGATGCAGCCCTTTGCGGGGTCTCTCACTTGACTGGTTGACCCTACATACAATGGAGAGAGTAAAGAAATAAGCTACTACCCCGTACACGCGTCCGCGCCAATCGCCATCAGCCAGATGGCGACGTTTCTGAAGTACAATACAAAGTACCCAGTGCTGAAGAGTAACATTTCTTTTTGTATGAATACCTGCAAATATTATGGTCTAGTTGTCTGGCCCCCCTGGGAAGATATGCGTTGTTTACACAGCCTTAAGCCACCATCCGTTCGCCCTATTCTCAAGTGAATTCATCAATTGTGTAAAAGGATGGAGGCTTCTACTGAATGAGATCTCAAGTACAAGACATCAAATGTATGGATAGACTTATCCTTGAACTATACAACCTTTCAACTTGGAACGTACATACGATATCCCCGACGATTGCGAATAGGCTAATAATATCACGTCGAACATTTGCCAGCCATTGGTCACATATCTGACTTTGTCCAACATCGGCTTTTTGAGTCCATATACGAAAGGTTATCATGGTGAAGAAATTGACCATGGTTGAGTATAAAAGAAAAAGGGAAAAGGTAGAGAATAAACTTGCAACGTCATCAAAAACGAGCATTCGATTCAGCAAACAAACTTTACAAAAACCCTCTAGAAGGCCTATTGCACCGGTGCCCACAACTTCAAAGACGTCTCATATTTGCTTTGATGTAAATGGAGACGTTGAGTTATGCGCATTAGCATCAAGACTCAGTAAGACAACCCTTTTCTCCTCTGGTGGAATAAAGCTGACGTACAGATTATTCTTTCGTCTCCGATAGAGAACTCGGAGAACTCCCGAATGGCCATCTGTCGAGTCCTTTGTTTAGCGACAAGTGTCCGCCCCAAACTGCATCATTAGATGGCATATTCTTTCAGGGAGGCGAATCCCCCGTGCTACCAGGAGCTCCAATCATGAATTTGCAGAACACGACGATGAATCCTCACCTGCTTCTGCCAAGCTCATCCAGCGGACAGTTCTCGAATTCAGGCTCGAAGTTAGGCTTTTTGTCTTCAGATGGCAAACAGCCTACCAAGGAGGCAAGCAGGAATGCGACTCCTCACAAGAGTGGCATATCTGGATCCTGTGAGGATCTTGGTGACGTTGAGGAAGACAGTGGTGACGACGCCAACAAAAGAATCGAGACATTCGCATGCCCTTATTTCAGAAAGGAGCCAGAGCGCCATCTGGAATGCCTGAACCTTAAGATGGTCCGCATCTCAGATGTGAAGCAACACTTGAAGAGAAGACACACAGTGTCTTATCATTGCTCGAGATGCTCCAAGGGGTTCCCATATTTAAAGGCTTTTGGGGATCATGTTCGACAGCAGACTTGCTCTATTGATTCCGGAGCGAACCTCGACAGTGTTTCACAAGCTTCACAAAATGCCCTCAGGGCTCGCTTGCGGAGAGATCTTTCACCAAAAGAACAGTGGTACGAGATTTGGAAGATCCTTTTTGGAGAATCCCATACTACGATGAAGCCGCAGCTGGATGGTGTGGTTAAAGAAGTTACCGGGATACTACGAGATATCTGGATACACGAAGGTCGCCAATTGACATCCGAATTTCTGCACGAAAGAGACCTGTCGCCCGGCTACAATGATCACTTGTACCAACTACTTACAGGGCTCCTCGAAAAGGTTGAGGCCCGTTTCGAGCAAAGGTCTTCAGAGAACAATTCCAGGGAATCATCTATTGGCTCTGAAAGGACGCCTGAGGAACCTATAAGTGAACCAGAATTGGGGTCTACTTCCCATTTAATGGCGAAAGATCCATATGCAACAGATAATAGCCAACAAGGCGTTGCACCTCACGACGCTTCGACCATGCCTTTCAACTTTCCATATCCTCCGTCAGAAGTTTCTGAGGACGCCTATCCGTCGTCCGAGTTCAACTATTTTGGACTGCAACCGCAGTATTTCTATGTCGATTCTCCCATGTCGGACTTTTCTTTATTGGATCACGTCGAGCAATAACACATTCCTATTACACTCGGGTATTCGAAAGATGCACAGCTTGTTAGATATAAGTAATGCTTTCTTTCATAGGACGGGTGGTTTTACTCATGTATATTGTGCCCCATTCTCTGAATTCTTACTTTTATCCCTTGTTTAATTCTTTGTATCACCCCTAGGGTTATATTGTCTTTCACATGAAAACTTAGTTGTTTTAGGTTAGCAAAAGCATGTGACCCCTCAAAAGACCAAAGCGGAACAAAAGGGCCAACAATGGCGGGAATAATAATAAACTAACAAATTAACATTTTTTTTTTGTTTGAATATTTACTAAACATCTTCTTTTCTATGCGAAAGGATCTTTCCCTGCTTTATTCTTGTTAAGCCTATTATCCGCGATGAGTTATCCATTTCTACAGGGTAATCACCGAGGGAGCTGTAGAGTGCTTTTTCTGCCTACCTACCATTACAGGGGTGCAACAGGGGTAGCGTTCTCAAATGCGGACCTGCAATTGGTGAAAGCACAGCCTCAAATATGGGTTGCATTGATTTATTTTTAATTACATAGCCAGCTACCAGCAAGTCCGTCCGTCGGACACGGAATATAACGCCATTTGCACCCTGTATATATAATTCCTACGTACAATACAATATTTTAGTATGTTCTAGGTTGTTCTTCTTATGTCTAACAAAATATTAAAAACCAAAGAGACCAGCCGTAAACTATTCGGCATTTCCCACGTCAGCCATTTTCCGAACCTTCTGAATCTTGTCTGCTATTAGTGCAGCCTAAAACACCTACCCCATGGCTTTAATGCGTTGTATGAACACTACTACGTTCGAGCTCCATACCAGTACGCAAATCAACTTCAAAGAACAAGGCTACGCCATCTTATCACACCGATGGGGATCAGATGAGATTCTCTTTTCCCAAATCAGTCAATTCGTTGATGAATTGAGACAAACCAAAGATCGTCATGTGTTGCCCCAGCTTGATAAGATTCTAGGCGCCTGTATCACGGCTCGGAAACAGGGTCTCCAGTGGATGTGGATTGACAACTGCTGCATCAATAAGTCCGACAATAGCGAGCTATCAGAATCCATCAATTCCATGTTCAAATGGTATGGAGAGGCAGTGGTATGCTTGACATATCTCTCTGACGTGCGCAAGAGCTCGGGTACCACAGATGGCTCGTCAGTTTTTCGAAGTTTCGAGACAGGCGAGATATCTAAGTGGTTCACGCGTGGATGGACATTGCAAGAGCTTCTTGCACCACGCAAGCTACTTTTCTACGATACGGACTGGAACTATCTCGGGCCCAAAAGCGAATTGGCAGCATCAATTGAACATATCACTGGTATTGCAGCGCAGTATCTTACCGGCGAGAAAGATTTCCGCATCGCCTGTATTGCAGCCAAGATGAGCTGGGCAGCACGTCGCGAAACAACACGGGAGGAGGACATGGCATACAGCCTGTTTGGAATTTTCAATCTTCACTTGCCTGTTCAATATGGAGAAGGGAAAGGGGCATTTCTGAGGCTAGAGGACGCTCTGATAGCCAAGAATGATGAATCACTCTTCGCCTGGAAGATGCCTCTTGAAGGCCCGGGGTCTGAATGCCAAATCATACCAGATAGTATGGTAGACCTGGGCCCTGATGAGTGGGGCCTCCTAGCCCCTTCACCAAAATGGTACGAGCATTGTGGAAAGATGACGATACAACACAAGAAGACAGTCATGAGGCAAAGAGGAGGGTTTGCCAGAACGCCACAGGGTATTAGCGGCCCAATAGGAAAGCGGAATCATCTTGTCACAGCATTCCTGACTGGATTGACTATCGTTGGAGCAATTCCTTTCCAGATATGGCTGGCTGTAAGGCAGAGGACGACACTCAAATACACACTCAACTGCTGGGAACCCAATGAGTCCGGGTCAATGAGAGCAGTGCGACTACATTTACGACCTGTCAGGAGGGACCCTCCGATGTGGATTAGAACCGCCAGTCAAAACTATGATCTAGTCAGAGACGCGCCCTCCACCGAGTATTCAGCGGTAGGAACAGTGTGGCAACCGCAAGTGTATCAATAGAAGCTTTACGGCAGGGAGTTCAATAATCAATTAGATTTCGGCGTAGAGGACGAGCTATGAACTAGTGGAGAAGAGATTGAGAGTGATCTACGGAGAGAATAAACTGTAGGATAGGTACACTTGTATAAAAAGAAAGTATTTTAGATTCTGATGAACACACGCTCAAAGATGTTGATCTGTTAGCAAAACATAAATACTGATTTGGTATTATATAGTGTTATAGATCAAGATATTCACCCACCTCATTTGAACACTTGTCCACCCGCGCTTGCAATCGCTCACTCGACACAACCCTATTTGATACCTAGAGGCAGAGTGAAGAAAATCCATGACTAATAGTCCAAACAGCACCAGTTTCAACTTCAACTTCTTCAACTTGCCAGTCGGCCATGGCGCCGTGTCCCTCTTCTCCCTTCTTCAGCTTCACCCCTTTGTCATATATCTAACTGAACCCATTCGCCACAGTCATTACCGTGTAGAAGTTAGGAAGAGAAACACCGTCTTCAATCGTCTGATAGAGCGTTCGGAGCTCAGGTGCAGGGCCTTGTCCGCACCTTGCAGAGGTACAGGGGTATCGTGTGTAGACCACGCCATCTAGGTCTGCCGTTGTGGTTGGTTTGTCCTTATAGTTGGCCATACCAGGGGCGAAAGAATCACGCACTTACATGACCTGAGTACCCAACACGGGGCTTATTCAGCTACAGAGGACGGGCGGGTACTTAAATAAGTGTTACCCCTCTATCAGATCAGACCAACTTGACTGAGTGATCTTTTGCCTTTTTCTGCAACATACTCCGCTCTTTTTCACACACACCAGCCAGTCATGATAGAAGACGGACCACAATGGTCACCGGTCACTACCTGGATCAGATTTGGATATCCAGGACAGACCCCGATTGACCAGTCCCTGTTCCGTCCCCTCAAACCAAGTAGCAAGGGTTGGTATGAGGTTTGTGATTATAACTAGCTAATTATTTGGAAAAGGTTACTGACTCCAATTGCTAGATTTGCTATGGCAGGATCAAAGAGACACCAGAACAGTGCATGCTTCTGATTACTTGGATGTCTAACAAAGCCTGGACGGAATTCGCCAAATCAGATCAGTACCAGGAGTTGTTAGCCAATCTCGGGACCCAATCCGAGATTCCGGTGGTGATGCAACTCATCCAATTCTTGGGAACTGGCGCCACATACACCCTGTCACCTCATAGCGAAGTACGAACTGTTTATTTCCCGGCCTCATTTCCGTTAGAATCTCGCGAGGCTGTGTATCATCAGGTTCATCACATGGTGACCTATGCTGCCTACGCCCCAAGATTGCAACATCTATCTCCTTATGTGGCTAGACCTTCCTTGGGTTGGATCGAGGGGAGTTTGGAGTGGGAAGGGCGAGATACCGTGGCCTGCGTGTGGGTTCACAAGTGGAAGAGCCCGGCAGCCGAGGAGGAGTTTAAAACCACTCGAAGGTACCCGGTTACTAAGGATGGGAAATATGACAAACCTCTTACATTGGACCTCTTTGAGCAAGATTTGAAAGACCTTGGCGCTCTAGGGTGGAGTGACTACCATGTCGACTTTCAGCAGACCTATTCTATCACTTAGTCGCAGTCGAAAAAGAAGGTTCGTTCTCGGCTTACGGACATTTCAGTACGGGTAGCTATATAAATATAAAACTGAAGGTTGTCATTTCCAGCATTCATTGTCTTTGAGCAATATCTGAGAGCATCAAGGTCTCCATGACTCTTCCTGTCTTGTCGAATCAATGGCGGACCAACAGATTGGCTTCCGTAGTTGGTTAGATGGATGCAGCCTTATGTTTCTATTCTCAGCCTCGTACCCCTGTTTCTTGTTGCTACCGGGTAGTTCGCTCATATCCAGGGGTGCTAGGAAACGACAAAATGCGAAATGAACTCAATAGAACGTTAGAGAAATGGATAAGAAGGGAATTCAATTAATCTTTGCGAAGGAGTTTTTGTCGTTTCATCTACCAAAAGTGCTAGTATCCTAAACTTCCATTCCGACTAATGTAGGATGTGGGAAGACCCAGCCTGCAGCTACATTTTGTCTATCGCCTCATTAGGAACCCAATGAGCCCCAGCAGAACATCTATATCCACCATCCTGTTTAGTCCATTCGAATCCTGCAGGGCAAATTCCCATGTTCATCAACTTGGCCTTCCTTGCCTCGATCCTCTTTCGTTTCTCTTCCTCGGCCAGAACTTGACGCACAATCCTCTCCCTATCAGCATCCTTTGCATTCTGCTGAGCCTTTTTGAGTCGCCGATACTCCGCGTCATCTTTCGCTTCTTTCTCCTTGTCCTTCTGGAGCTGTTCCCATACTTCGTCACTGACTCCAGCGTCTCGGATACCATTAGCTGCGCTGACATTTGGGGACTCTTCTTCCGGATCCTCCTCTTTCTCCTCCTGCTTGGTAGCCATGGTTGTGTCAGTTGTTGTGCTAAGTGGAGTGAGGGTAGGCGCATCAGCGAGTGCTTTCGCAATCTCTGTCGCGGCAGTTGGCTTCTTTTTATTCATGCGGCCGCTACGCTCTGTCAACATTTCGTCAATAGTACTCAAGACAAGTTCTTGAGTAAGTGTCAAGGTCTCAGAAGAAAGGTCCAACTTGTGAAACATCTTCTTTGCCAGTTCCTTGACATCCCTTGCATTGGCCCAGCTGTCCTGCTGTGAGAGTATCCGGAATTTGCCGGTCAACTCAGCCAAAAAGGTGTTTTTGGGACGCTCCAAGCACGAGAGATCCACCGGTATTTTGTTCTTGAGCTTAGCCTTGTTGGCTTGCAATTGACCCGTTATCAGTTGAATGCAGCTCTTCGGAGTGAGAGGTTCAAAGTCGATGCTTTCCGGGAAGCGACTTGACATGCCGGGGTTGATCCCCAACAGTGTGTTGATATCTTCGACATAGCCAGCCAGGATGATGATGAGCTTTCCGTGATACTTTGGCTTTGTAACACAGTCCACTAGCTCATCCACAGCCTCTCTAGCAAAAGACCCATTCTCAGAAGCCAACCGATAGGCTTCATCGATGAAAAGCACCCGTCCCAAGGCTTTATCGAGGAGTTGCTGCACCTTGGGTCCAGTTTGTCCGACGTATTGACCGATAAGCTCAGTAGCAGAGACTTCAATGACTTCTGTACTAGCCAGGAATCCCATGTCGTAGTAAACCTTACCCATCTTTCGTGCAGCTGTTGTCTTGCCTGTTCCAGGTGGACCACGGAATAGAAAGTTGAATGGGATCTCGGGATCGATCTCAAGCTGCTTGGCCTGGCGGACACGCATCTGGTAGCTTTTGAGAATTGATATGAGATGCTCTCGTCCGACATCACCCTTGAAAAGTGTTTTGACATCAGTATCACCTCTCTCAGCTCGGTCAAACTCTTCGTCAAAGTCGATTGGTTCCAAAGTCCCATGTTTCGTGACCCGACTGGATGAGACGCGCTTTTGGTGACTAGCCATTGCTCTTCCAAGAAGGATGTCGATTTCACCGGCATTTCCGAAGTTGGGGCGATTCCTCGCGCGACGGAGGACATCAAGCGCCACAGATTTGGCTTTTTCTGTGGCCTTGAAGCCTGACTTACCCAGTTTGAGGTCCAAAATCTGTGCCAGGGCAACGTCATCAAAATCTTCAAAGACGAAGGCTGATGACAGTGGAAATCGTCGACTAAGGCCAGGATTGACGTTCTGGAACATTTCTTCCATCTGGTCCTTGTAGCCAAGGAGTAGAACGCATCGATCTTCGCCTGGCACGCTCTGGACCTCAGCAACGATGGTATCGACAACAGCGGCCTTGTATGGATCAACAACAGAGCCATTTGCGCCACCCCCAAAGAGTCCATAGGCCTCATCAATGAGAAGAACCTTTCCGACTGTTGCAGCGAGGATACCCTTGGTTTGAGCTTCAGACTGGCCAAGAGCGCCTCCAACAAAGTCAGCCGGATTCTTGGTGACAACCTCTCCATTGGACAGCAAACCAAGATCCTTAAGAATCTCGGCGTAAAGCTTTGCGACCGTCGTCTTGCCTGTCCCGGGAGATCCTAGGAATACCTTGTTGAGTGAGAATTCCACCAGAGGTTGTTCTGCCAGCTCGCGCTCAAAGTTTGTCTTGAGAGTATCCATCAGCACACCAAGCGCATCCTTCACCTCCTGCAAGCCGATCAAGGTCTTGAGCTTTTGATAAGCCTTGCTCTTGGTCAATGCTTGAGATGGCTCCGGGCCAATGATGTCTTCTTGCGTGAGAAGAAAGTCGTTTGGCTTTTCACCTGCTCGCTGTTCTCTCCGGATACGCGCTGCTTGTCTGTTCGTCATGTTTTGAACGTAGTTTTCGACAGCGCGTGCGTTTCCAAAGCCATTCTTCCCGCGACCATGACCAATTCGACGCGAAGCAATTCGACAGAATAGCCCGCCCACTCCTTTCTCAACATTCATTGTCCCTTTCCACTTGCGGTGAATCTGCAGCTGAAGGATCTGGAGGAGTTCTTCGTCGGTGTAGTCCTCGAACTTCATCTCAGTGGGAAATCGACTGGGAATGCCTGGGTTATGAGAGAAGAAGGATTCCATCTCTTTGCTATAGCCAGCCAATACAAAGACGATCTTGCCTCGCAAGTTCTCTATCTCTGTAAGCAGGTAGTCCAGCACAGTCTTGCCGCCAGGACTATTGCCGGATGTTAATTGGTAAGCTTCATCGATGAAGACACAGCCTCCACCATCGTTGCTAAGATCTTCAAGAAGCTTCTCGCAGCCGGAAACGCCCATGTTGGCGAGCTTTGAGCCGGTCACCTCCTTGAAAGAGCTTCCTGCGATTGCTCCAACAGTAGTGAGGAACTCTGCGTAAATTCTGGCCACTGTTGTTTTTCCTGTAGAGTAATTAGTATGCTATTGTTCTCTTGGGATACAAGCCAGTGCCATTCACTTACCTGTTCCTGGATTACCGAGCAGTGAACAACTCCATCTTTCGTCACCAATAGAGAATCCTTGTCGTATCTTGGTGTCTACTGCGGACTTGATCGACAACATTTGATCTTTAATAGACTCCAAGCCGATCATTCCCATGAGTTTGTCCAAAGCATTATTGCGGGCGCCATCAACCTCTTTCATGTTCTTCCATTCGTCGGCTGCACTGGATATGACATCAAACTGAGGCGGAGATTGGGGTGGCGGGCTCTTTCTTTGCGTCTCTTTCATCTTCTTCTTGTTGTCTTCAGCCTTGCGCAGAGTCTCGAGCTCTTCCTTTTTGTTCTTCAGGTCCTCAGCTTGCTGTTTCTCCTCAGACTCGTACTTCATGGTTCGGCGACGATGGTCAATTTCATCTTCAATCTCTTGCAGTTCCAAGCGATACTTGTCTTGCTGCTCCTGGCGCTGCTTTTCGAGTTCCAGGTCTCGTTGGATTCGGCGACGGTTATCTTCATCTTCCTTGGTACATGCTATACAGCTCTTGGATTTATCACCACATGCAACGTTGGACTTGTGACCTCTCGAGCAGGTTCTGTTGACCTTTGTCAAGCATTCGATCTTTGTGTGATCTTTTACGCGATGACATCGCCGATGGCAGTTGTGTTTGCCGCAACTCAATGGAACGTTACTGTAGATGTTAGAAAAGCTCAAATCTAGAAAGTGTGGAGCTTAGATCGTTTTCGGTGGCTTACCAAGGCTCAGCGCATCCTCCATCAGGACACTTCTGGTCAAAGTCTTCTGGTGACTTCAATAACATGGACGTCTCCGGGTGACGCTCGCAATGAATCGGAACTCCGTCAAACAGAGACTCATTCTTCTTCAAGGCATCAAAGTATTGTGTCCACATCTCTCCTCCTTTCTTGCTCTTCATGAATGTTGCCATGTTACCAAAGAGAATCATGCCGTTTCGAGCTCGTGATAAAAGTACGACTAGTCGCTCGCGAGCGTAAAGAAAGCCAATGTCTCCGGATGCGTTACTGCGTGTTAGTGAAACGATGACTATGTCGCATTCTTCACCTTGGTAGTTGTCTATCCAGTTAGTATTAGATCTCATAGGTGGGGAAGCGCGTACCGATGGTGGATAGGCGAAGTGGCTTCTTGTTCACCTGTGCTGCTGCTTGTGTGATGAGTCCTGCACGCACTAGGTCATGGGAGTCGAGATCGTTGAGCCATGGATCCGTCTCTCTTCGAAGAGTTTCCTTGAGCAAAAACAATTGGCCGAGGTATGGTGTTAGAACAACCATGTTCTCTGTCTTGTAGCCATTCTGCGAAAGATAGCGGACCATCTTAAGTACCATCATAGCCTCGTGGGGGTTTCTCTTGCTAGCTTTGGCTGTAGGATCTCGGCGATCATTCACATCCTCCATAGTATCCTCAGGTTGTTCATGATTGACAAATGTCACTCGACTCTTCAATCCTCGAATCGGCTCACGATCAAGTGTCGATGGCATGTCTTTCAGCTCAGGGTACGCCAGCATGCGAGGGTATTGTGAGATATCTGAGTGACTGCGATGCTGCTCCTCAAGCGCTGTGAAATAACGACCTTGAACAATGAGTCTCTCGAAGAGGGATACGTTTAAATCGTAGCCTTCGCCTTTTTCCTTGGTTAATGTGTAGTTGCCAACCTTGGGTCTAAGCTGCTTGTGGTCACCGATGAGGATGAGTTGCTTAACCGAGGCACTCATCGCAGTGATGATGTGAGCCTCGAGGATTTCTCCCGCTTCCTCGACCAGGATAACATCAGGACTGGCTGTTTCGATAATAGACTGGTACATCGCCGCAGCTGTAGTCGTGCATCCAATGATCCGTTTGTCTTTGAGCACTCTTCGTCCGCGCTCATCTAGGATACTTTTAACTCTCGTCTTGGTGTCATTGTATCGCTTACTGAGCTCGACAAAACTGACAATCTGCTCTTCACGCACGGACTGAGACCAGGTTTGGTGGAACTTCATTCTTATCTCGTGTGGTAGGTCCCATATGGCACGAGCTGATCGGCTCAGAGACGCATGCAGGCCCCCAAGACGTAGAACGTTGCCATTCTGGAGCCAATAATTGTAGATTCCTGTCGGTTCCATAGCTTTGCCGTTGTGACCAGCCATCTGCCAGCCATCGCCTTCATCGGGGACCTGGAATGCGGACCAAGCGACAGTGTAATCAGAAAACTCGAGGTATTCGAGAATGTCAGCTGCCTGCGTGTCTCGTGCTGCCAGTTTCTTGCTGCACTCCTGAAGCTCTGTATTGAGGTTGGTCTCCTCAGTACGAAGACCATTTAGGATATTCCTCTCCTCAATAGTCAACCAATACCTCTTTTGGCCGTCGTATTCCCTCAGAAGAGTGGGTTTGGTGGCTTCAGTAAACTTGGAACCCAGGCGAACCATCTGATCCGGCCTGACGCCAATGTCCATTAAATCCTCCAGAAATTGGTCAAGTGCGTGATTAGTATAACTCAGGACTAGAATGCGAGAGGTCGTTAAACGGAGAATAGTCAAGAGGACAAGTGCACCCAGAAACGACTTGCCGGTGCCGGGCGGGCCTTGAATCAGAGCAAGACTGTGAGTGAGGCCGTTGATGAACGACCTGAGCTGAGCATCTTGCAGATAGATGTCTTTTTTGAGTCCCAATTTTGATGAGATGTTGAATTTACCTCCCAATTCCAAACATGCCTTCAATTGGGATAGCAAGGCGTACAATCTTGTCGATCTCGGGCCGTCCTGGGAGGGTTGCTCAGGGTCGATTAATTGAGTTTCGAGAGGCAACTCTCCCATGGTCTTCAGTCGCTTGAGGATTGGCTCGAAGGCGAAAGTGGCTGTGTCGACGATCAAGAACTTGACTTGGCCTTTTAGAGGGCCCTGTAATGCCAGGATAGCTTGTTTGAGACCAGCATCCTCGGTGAACTTGATGCCGACAATGGGTGGTGTCTCGAGAAGACCGGCGACATGTCTGACCAGGGATCCAAACGCAATTATATTGCCGTTGCAGCAAAGTGCACCAAAAGAGTCATGTTTCATGAAGTTCTTGGAATCATTAAGGAAGGCCTTCTTCCCTCCTTTGGGCAATTTGCGAGGGAAATTGATGCCCTGGCTGCAAGTCACGTAAACAGTCATCGGAGGGATATGGCGAATGTCCGTGTCGTTATCGGCTTTAATCTCAACCAGTTTCAATTGACCCAAAGCCACAGGCCGTCGTTTGCTTTTCTTCTGACCCATGGAAACTTGAAGGTCTTCGCGAAGTTCAGACAACATGTCCTCGCGAAGGAGACGGAAAAGCCAGTCGCGATAGCTTTGGCTTCGGTTGTCAATCGGAGTGTCAAACACATCCGCCAGTCGCTGAAGATACGGATTCTGAGTCGAAAAAAGCTCATCGGATGTTGGGTAGATAGATATATCTCGGAAATTGACATGATCGTTGTCATGACGTCCTCCAGGAGTGACGCCGTTGTCTGCAGTCCCAGGTTGGGAAAAGATCTTGATCAACTTGTCGATGCGATAGCCAATCTTTCTAGCTTCATGGGACTGGGATTTGGCGAGGGATTGACTCTCCATCAGTTCTTTCACGGCGGCTTTGTGCGTATCGAAACTGGTTTGATCAGAGACAATCTGCAGACAGAGCCAAGCGAAGGCTTCCAGCCCAGCATTGTCAAGCTTGTCGCTGCGGTATGCGTCCAATGAGGCAGACCAAAAGGTGGATGGTTCCAGAATGCCAACCAAAATCTGTCGAAGGAATCCCCCATTGTTTAGAGCCGTAACCCCGTCATCCGATAGAGTGAGGATGAATGGCAGGGTGGTCGAGTTGATGAAGTTCGGGCTGAGATCAATACGCACAGCTCTATCCAACGCTGCGATTCCGGCAGGGTTTGAGATGAGGACTTCAACACATTTGACAGGCGTGTTCTTGTCGCTGTAGATCTTGCAAGCTTGCAGAAAGAGCTTGGCGGAGTGTGCATTCGTGATCTGTTGTTCTCCTTTGGTGATAGCCCAAAAGGACTTGATGAGCTTGCCAGCTCGAGAGCCGGATGGGTCTTGTACGAGGACCATGGTTAATTGCAGGTAAGATGAAGTGAGATGAGATTTAAATGACAAAATCGATCAAGAGATAAAATTGGATGGGTGCGGATGAAGACTGGATTCACATGAATGTAGCCTCCCTTTGTACTGTGAATGAGCTGCAATCAACCTGTATGTCTGCCTTGAGTGTATCCAACCAGCATCGCCTCGCCGACCAACAGAATGCATGGGGCCGACAAAGCCTCGTTTTCCCGTCTGATGCGACAATCAACAAACATTTTATTCGCTGCAAAACAGGCTTTGTTGTCATGGCCGGCCTCCCGCATCTCACTATGAAGCAACCTTACTCAGAGTTGGCACTTATACTGTCCCAAATAATTACCCAGACAAACCACGCTTAGACCCCGAAGTACCTAATAATTTAGAATTATAGAATTATTTTAGCTGTTTATAGTATAAGTTCTCTTTTGCCCTGTCTCTGCACTGTTTATTGCTTTCTTAATTTGCTTGGTAAAAATGCGCAGTCTTCACAGCCTGGTGACGGTTACCAAACGGGCCAACGTTGTGTTGCAAGCGATGAAGGGTGCGCAAAGTGTAATTAATGCAATGGAAAACCAGGCATTATCCAAAAAGCCCATAAGATTGTCTGGTAGGCCTCCTTGTGCCATGGAATGCTGCTGCTGAGGATATAAGATTGACCATCTTCATCCCATCTACTTGCTATCTCACTTCTATCCTCATCGCACTTTGCCGCTTTCCATCCCCTATCCTATCGATTCTATTCATCTTGCCTATCTTCTATCATGTACAGACGTCGTCAATTTTCAGGTTCGACCGGTTGGCGAGCCCCTGCGCCTGTGGCCTCTTCACCAGCACCTCCGCTTGGAGATGTAATTGAACGCATCACCCGTGATAGTCTCCTCGACAGTGGCGACCGCGTAGAAATTGAGAATGTCAAAGTGATCGCATCCTACAATTGGATCGGATCTTCGACCCCGGGAATCATGATCCCAGGTAAGTTGGCCGTTCCCCAAAACAGCGTGTCTAACATCTGTAGGTCAACCTCCGCGATGGACACCTCCCAAAGGCCAGAGCAAGCTTCCGGGTGACTCTGGCGAGTATTATCGCGATGTCAACGCGGCAGCATACCCCAAACATCCTCTTGAGCCTGCTATTGTCTCTGTAATGAAGATGAATCCCAACCCCATCCCCGTCAACATCGTCGCTTGTGGAAGCACAATTGGAAACCTTTTGCGCTTTGCTCGAGGTGTTGACCTAGACCGTCCGTTTCGCATTCTCATTGAGAAAGTTGGCGAAACTGTCCACCTCATTCGCAGAGAGAATTCGCCCAAGGAAAAGATCGAGGGTGTTCGAGGGTATGGGCATACGTTCCCCGAAGCATACACTACATGGGGTGCTGCAGTCAGGCGCTCTACATCCCATCAGAGAATTCTGGCATACCAGTTTGGCGGTCTTGATCTCATGGTCCGATTTGAAGGCGATGGGTTCATCGCGACCAGCCCCGACACCAAAACTGTGAAGGGAAATGCGTTTACTGAAATGCAAAACCTCGGCATCACTGAATCTATGTCAAATGAGACTGGCAAACTAAAAGTGTCAGATGGAGGTGAATCGGTTGCTCAGACCAGTGTCTTCGACTTGAAGACGCGATCAGTCATGGCTCGTGGAAAAGATCATGTTGGTGAACAACTTCCACGACTGTGGATCGCTCAAGTCACGCAATTCCTCCTCGCCTACCACGAAAGAGGACTCTTCAAAGATGAAAACATCGAGATCAAGAATGTTAAAGCCGACATTGACGAATGGCAGGATCTCAATCAAGCCTCACTCAAACGTCTCGCTGCGCTCCTGCGTCTCATCATTGACAAGGCCCACGCAGCAAAGGATGGTAAACTGGAGATCGTATGGTCCAACAGTGGTGCTCTAGAGATTCGCAAACAGCTGTCTGATGCAGGTGACGTCTTGTCGGATTCAATCAGGAAGAAATGGGAGGCTTGGTTGGGGAGCGAGAACACAAAGGTTGAGCCGGGAGACTCGGGACGCTGGGAAGAGTTTATGGCGGCGCTTTCGGATAGTGATGAGCAGAGTGATCGTGATTATACTGCGTGTGATATAGAGTGCGGATACTGCGGAAAGTGTATGTATTGATTGGAAGTGGTTGATCGGTGATGATTGTGATATGTATCTGCAATTGAACGGTTGGTGAGAAACAGGCTTGTTCAACAAGCTTCATCCTTCTACCGGAAAACTACCGAGTTACAGAACATGCAACGGATAAGGGACCTTCCAGATGAGACAAGGGATGCTGACAGACGTCAACAACCCTTGCTCGACCCTTGGGATTGATACGTCGATACCCTACAGATCACATCACCAGTGCCACGCAATTGTCTCGAGATGTGTACACAACCGTTTCACCAACGCGGATCGCAATGAACGATCTCTTGCAGCAAAAATAGCATTCACTCACGCACTGCCCTGAGGAAAATATGGATCGTCCAATACTGGCGCGCGCCAAATGTGCCACGCACGCGTGAACTCTGGGGACTTAGCGCAGATGTTCAAGGCCAAGCTTTTGGTTGGTGTCAGGGCGAAACATGAATGGGAATGAGATCGGCAAATGTAAGCTTTTACTACATATATCGTGGTGCATACTGACATACTTGCAAATGTAACGAGCACACAGTATCCGACTGAATCCCGTATGTGCTCCGTACATACATACATGATCTGTCTTGAATGCGTTCTTTTCCCTGTGAAGCATTACGCAAGCTCGCTGGTGGAGAGCTGGATCGACTGGAGGAATGGTCTGGATCCCCCCGTATTGTGGAGCGGTTAAGGATGAGGGGGCGAGCACTGAGCGAGGCCTTTTTGGGCGACACGACACACAGTTCAGATTGAACTATCCCCAACAAGGCTGGAGGTTGGGAGGAGATGGGTTTCTAGAACGAGATGCATCAACCTAGTCGATCACTTGCCTTGCCTGCGGCTCTTTGGAGCGGGGTTGAAGAGACGACACGACACAACACGATAACGAACGAGCAGAATATGAGGTTGGACGGGCCGACAATGCGTTAATATCAGCAGTGGGTGGTAGTGAGCGACAAAGAGTCAAATGGTGGTGTCGGACAGTCCCAGCGACGAACCTCTCCTCTTGAGGAAAGGTTAGTTGGTCTACTCCGCATGGAGATGATGCTTAAAGAAACTTTCAGAGTTTTCATCTTTTAAGACTTTAACTAGGTACATACTCTAGACTGGTCTGGTCTGGTGGTCTGGTCAAGTCAGCGGTAAGTTCAACATCTCATCTCACTTTACGTGGCCATCACCATGTTTATTATAAGCGGTCTAATATCTATATCCATCTACCATCTGATACCTTGTCACTCACCTTAAACGGCAACGGTGTCTCGTTCCATCAGTCTGTCTTGGTGGGGATCACAACTTGGCTTTCCACGCCGGAGACAGTTCCCGTTGTTAGTGTAGCGGTACCGTAGGCTATTGGCGCCATTGTCTCAGGGGGTCCGGCACCCCAATACGTGGTTACAGATTAATCCGTACTCGTATCAGGATAGGATTGGATCCATCCATGGATCTCTCATGCTCGCTCCTTGCGACCACTGTCCAAAATATCCATATCACGTCAACTTATAATCAATCACTCATGGAATCATTGTCTATTTTCAGATTCTCTGACTGTACAATACGTCAGCGCGATACAGTCACCGTATCATGTCAAGACAATACCTCAAATTGAATGGCCACAGAACAACATCTAACCGCGCCATGTCCGAAGCGCCAGCCCAGTCCAGTCCATCCATCCAAGAGAGTATCCCTAAAATTACTTAAACCCAACCAAACCTTAGCTTTCATCTAATATTTCATCTCATGCCATTCTTGGCTTTCCCATGACCTGTCCTGCCCATGGCACCACATGTTGTCAAACCATTCAGATTCCACAGCCTCAATAATAACGTCACTTGTAAATTATCTGTTTCAATTCTGAGCTTTGTTTGCTCGACCTTTGTTTCATAGAAATGAATGCAATTCGTGAGACCAGGTCAAGGGCCCGCTGAGTTAAGTTCACAGCCTTCTGCAGGGCGATAAGATAAGCCAAACTACCTGCACCGCGGGCACTGCAACTGCCCTGTAGGTAGAACCTTTCAGGGGGCTTGCCCTTAAACCTCGGGGCTGGGCCTCCCCAACCTCACCTCCACACCACTACAAACACCCCTGGACTCATTCACTCCCAACGTGCGAGCAAGTGATGTCGCATCACCAGAGCCAGTCAAGGATTCATTCAGTCAAGACCTTCATCATACACCCCAACTGTTCGCCACCCTAGCCATCCCTCTTCTACCCCTTGTTCTTTGCATTGCTGTGCTTTGCTTTGCTCTGAGCATTCATTACCCCGTCTCTCTCGCTCTTTAAACATTCTTTCTTCTACAACAGCTTCTGTCCTTCGTTAATAACTTTATCATAGCGACGGCGCAAGACGACCCCGCCAAGAACCGGACTGGATCCGATATAACGAGAACAACGAGTCGTCAATATGAATTTCACAAAGAAAATTGACCGTGCCTTTCAATGGGCCGGTGAAAAGATGGGCGCCGAGGCCCGAACTGCTCATTCTGATGAGTTCAAGAATCTCGAAACCGAGATGACTCTTCGACAGGATGGTTTGTTTTGTCCTTTGGATCATTAACGTTCAACGGCTAACGGTACCAGGTATGGAGCGTATGCAACGATCTATGAGCGCCTACGTCAAATGGTTATCCCGTCGCAATGAGATCCTAGATGACAAGGAGCGTGGCACCCCCATGTCGTCTCTTGGCCGTACAATGGCTACCCATGGCGAGGACTTTGAGCAGGACTCTGAATTCGGAAACTGTCTTTTGTCCTTGGGTCGCGCAAACGAGCGCATTGCCGGGATTCAAGATTCCTACGTCGACTGCGCCAATGCTACTTGGCTTGATAACCTCGAGAGGAGTCTGGCAATGATGCGAGAGTATCAGGTATGTCTTGCCAATGCCGATTTCTTCGCCCGCTAACAAAAGTAGAACGCCCGCAAGAAGCTTGAGAACCGACGTCTCGCCTACGATGCCAGCACCAACAAATTGCAAAAGGCCCGCCGAGACGATTTCCGTGTCGAAGAAGAAGTCCGCATGAACAAGGCCAAGTTTGAGGAGACCAGCGAAGATGTCCTTCGTCGTATGCAGGACATTAAGGAATCGGAGGGGGATAATATCGTATCCCTCACTCAATTCCTCGATGCTGAGCTTGACTACCATGAGCGCTGCGCTGATGAGTTGCGCCGCGTTCGCCAGAGCTGGGCTGGTGCTGGTGCTGGTGCATCATCGCCTACCAGCGCTCCCAAGATTGGTCGAAGCCGATCCAACACTGCTCGTTCCTGGCAAGAACCTCGTCATCAGGCTGTCTACGAAGAGCCGGAATACGAACAGGAGCAACCTCGCATTCCTAATCGTTCTCCTGGAACTCGTCTTGCGCCTCCTCCTCCTCCCCCTGTCCAACCTCCACGACCTCAGATCGGACGCGCCTCAACTTACGAGGGTCGGTCTACACCAACACCGCTTGCAAACCTTAGAGTTCCAGGTGCTCCTCTTAATCGGGTTGCTACAGACGGCAGCCCATACGGACGACAGGACGACGTATTCTCTGATGATGTTTCAACAAGCCGGAGCGGTAGTCCTGACTGGGAACATCGCACTGCCAGCCCTGCAACTAGTTATGGAAGTTTGAGTCGAAGCGCAAGTGGATTGACTATTGGGAAGAAGCCACCACCTCCTCCTCCCAACAGGGCCAAAAAGCCCCCGCCTCCTCCTCCTGCGAGAAGGGAAAACTTGGGATATTGATTGACTGTATTATGAATAACTTTGATAAATTGGTTAAGGCTGGCGTTTGGCTTGTTTCGAATAGATTCTGCGCAACATGCGTTTGTAATTGAATCAACATTGATGCTATTTTTGTGAGGTACCGTACCACCGTACCTGACGATCATGACTGATAAGATAAGACCACGTGACCTCCATAACAATAGGCAGAGCTTCATGATGAAGCATCTTTGTTTTGCATCATCAACGAACAAAATGGCAACGGAAGACGAGCGTTACCGGCAATCGAGCCAGTATCGGCTCTGGTCATTTACGCCTGCGAATCTTCAAGAACTACGCGCCAAGACAAACTCGCTCGCTCGAGAACAGATCGCTCCTCGACTTGCGACCGATCCTCCACCCGACTTTCTCACCCCCGATGAAGAGATACGCCTCGTAAAGTTCTTTACCGTCGAACTCATTCGTGCCGCGCAATTCTGCGAGCTTCCTACCGAGATTCGAGCGACCGCCGCCATCTTTCTACGACGTTTCTACGTGACCAACTCGGTCATGACATACCCTGCGACCGATCTCCTCAAGACATCCCTCTTCTTTGGATGCAAGGCGGAGGGTTTCTTTTACAAACTCAATGCCTTTTCGGAAAAGTTCCCAAACACGACAGGTGAACAGATTCTTGCTGGAGAGTTTCTTCTCTGTCAAGGAATCCGCTTTGCTTTTGATGTGCGACACCCTTTTAGAGCGCTGGAGGGTGCTATCCTAGAGTTGAGACGGAGGCTGCCAAACGAAGAGACGCGAATCAACAAGGCACACGCTCGCGCGCGCGAAGTTCTCAAGTTCAGCCCTCTGGTGACGGACGCCTATTTCCACTATGCGCCCAGTCAAATTATGATGGCGGCACTTTCCATAGTGGATCATGGATTGCTCGACATGCTGATTCCTTCTCCCGGTCAAGCTGGTGATGCTAGCCAGGAATCAGCGTTTGCAAACATGCGAGACAAGATTCTTGGAGCTGTGGATAATTGTCGCAAGATGCTCGAGGAGGAGCCCCCAGAGAGAATGACAGAGTATTGGGGAACGGTATGTTCAAAACTCACCGAATGAACCAAGCTAACAGAAGCAGCCCGAGATTGTCAAAGCGATGAGACCCCTTCGCAAGAAACTTCAGAAATGTCGCGACCCCGATCGAGCGAACCTCGTCAATCTTCAACGAGCGAGACGAGAACAGATCATGAACAGAGAAAAAAAGGCAGCAGCCAACGAGGATGGAACAGTATTTGGGGATGACGGCCGAGAGACAAAGAGAGTGAAACTGGAGAATGCCGATCCGTTTGGCCCTCCTCTCTGAACTTTCCGAAGTGCGTTGTCTAGTCAGGAGGATCTACGACCAAACCAATCGGCATCTGCCAACACTTTGGAACTTTTCGAAAGTCCAGGCCATTTTCACCGGTGCATGAGCTGACCCAGCATCCCTTCACCTTGGCGTTGCACTGGCGATTCACAGCGTCAAAGGGAGCTCCAAATCATCCTATGAAACATCTGGAATGCAACGCTAGCAGTGCCGAGCCCTTGGCAGCGTCTTCAATTCAATAGCTCAGTCAGACAGTGTTGGCCGTGCTAAAAACTGAGCTGCTGCGATACCTTAATTCACATCTATGACGATACCACGATACCCGATCGACTGTGGGGAGTGGGGTTCCGTCTGAGGGAGCAGACAGCCTAAGCCGGATCGACTCCAACCTATTGAGATTTCCGGATATTTCCAGCAACGAAGGGAGCTAGGTATTGTCTGTGTAGGTTGTTCGTTACGCGGTCGGTTGCCTCCCAACGCTTCCAACCCGTCAGCAAACAGGCTTTCTTGAGGTCAATACGAGCAGGGTTAGTTACGATAGCAAATGGAATCTCGCTTTGTCCAATTGAATTTCTGGCTCTTCCTTCAGTGTAACAGCACTGCGACTCACCTTCGGCACACGGCAAGCCACGACAGCTTCAATCCTTGACCTCGTCTCAGAAGAGCCTTGGCGTGGGTTGAGTCGCACTTCACGTCTCTGACCAGTGATGACGCAGGATCTCTTGGTCTATGTCATTGACTCTGCTTCGAGACTGGTCTCGCGAGGCTCGTGCTGGACGAAGCTTTACCAATTGGCCAGGATGCTGCCGCGAGAGCTAACGTAACCTGTCGGGTGTGTTTCTCGACGAGTTCAAAAGCGTGCGTCCCCCCGGGCTTTCTGTTGTTTATCCACGATTAACTCTGCTTAGTGATACTCTGAAACACCACAATGAAGCTGCAGTCTGTTGTCACTCTCGCCCTCTCGGGCTATGCTGCTGCCCAGAGCCGCCCCAATCTTACTGCCGCTCTTGAATCTGAGAACTCTACCCTCTCTGAGCTGAACGGTATGTTATCGGTTTACCTTGTTGCTTCATATGCTGATATGCCCAGGCCTTCTTCGCAGCCAGCCTAGCCTTCTTCGAGAGCTCAACCGTATGAGGAATGTCACTTTCTTGGCTCCAAGCAACGATGCCATCAGGGACCTCCTCAATGATACCAATGTTGCCCGTATGGTCGACAACGACCCCAGTGCTGTCGCTGGCATCCTCATGTACCATGTTCTGAACGGTACTTACTATGCCAGCAACATCACTGACACTCCCGCCTTTGTCCCTACACACCTCACCAACTCTACATATGCCAATGTCACGGGTGGACAGCGTGTTGAGGCCATGGCCATGGGCGACACTGTTAGCTTCTACAGTGGTTTCCGCCACGAGTCCAATGTCACCAAGGCTGTAAGTCAATCCCACTGACTGATCAACTCTTTCTAACCCACTCAGAATCTCAACTTCACCGGCGGTGTCATCCATATCATCAACAGTGTGCTCAACATCCCCAAGAACATCACCGACACAGTCATCGCCGCCAACCTCTCCGCCGTTGCCGGCGCCCTCGAGAAGGCCAAGCTTACTGACACCCTCAACGACGAAAGGAACATCACCGTCTTTGTGCCCAGCAACAGTGCTTTCCGCAATGTTGGATCTGTCGTGAACAAGGCGAGCAATTCCGATCTTGCAAACATCCTCAAGTATCACGTTGTCAACGACACTCTTGGTTACAGCTCTGATCTCAAGAATGGTACTCTCACCACTTCTGAAGGCGCAAAGCTCAACATCAAGATTCACGACGGTACTGTCTGGGTAAATGAGGCCAAGGTTCTTGTCCCTGATGTGCTCATCGCCAATGGTGTTGTCCATGTCATTGATGCGTAAGTCTATCCCTCACAACTCTCTCAACCCAGCTAACATGTTCAGTGTCCTCAACCCCGACAAGCCTTCTGCTACTGCCAACCCTACCGCCAGCACTCAAGAGGCTGCTTTCTCCGATGCCAGCTCAGTCAGCGATATTCCCTTCACTTCGGGTGTTGCTGCTGGCACCGAACAGGCTACCGGTCTTTCGCCTTCGACCTCCACTGAGGGTGCCGCTCAGGCTACTGCTGCGATTGCACTTGGTGCATTGTTTGGTGGTGCTGCACTCGCTATGAACTTTTAAGTTATTGACTGTGAGGGTAATGGTTATGTGACTTGCGGGTTAATGGATTAATGGGATTGTAATAATTGATTGAATACACGATTTGACCCATGTTGTTCCATGTAGTCAAGTTAAAGTTGTTAATGTTTCGTAACCTCTTAAACATCTGTAGCCGGACCTTGATCGCCGTAAATAGGATCTTTCCGAAACCATTTCAGATTCTTGATGGCATTCACCTTGTTCTCCTCGCCCTTCTTCCCATAGCACATATCCCAATCGCATCCATCCGGATAACTCCCGACCATCTCAAAGCCTCCGTCCAAATCCTCCAACAACAAACGATGTCCCACTCCTGCAGGCACGATAACCACATCACCCTGTTCCACCACCGGTTCAACGCGCCCGTCATTCTCCTCGCCACCGAAACATAAGCGGGCTCTGCCGTGGCTGATGCAGAGAACTTCATGGGATGTACTGTGGAAGTGTGTTTGGGAGTACATTGTGTAGCGCCATTGAGGTACTACGACGGCGATTGATATGAGATGTGATTCGATGGAAGAGGGGGAGATGGGGGGTTTGAAGGCGGAGTGGTAGTGAAGCAAGGGTTTCTGGTGGATACTGCAGTTGGGGATGAGGTTGTGGGATGGGATTAGATGTTTGGAGATGCGGAGGGATGAGAGAGGTGTAAGTGACATTTTCATATGTGCATTTGTCTTGAAGAATTAAAGTTGTGGTATTGAAGGTGCTCAGAGAACGAATGAAGCAATGTTGCCCATCTGACGTCATGATCTCGTCTTCAGGGTAAGTCAAAGTGAAGTCATCACAATAAACCTTTCCAGCCAAATTCCATCAATTTCATGGTCTCTACCGTATTAACTCAAAATATTAGTCATACCCTATAGATACCTTTCCTAAGAAATTAAAACTTTTGGGACTAATATTATATTCTTGTTTAATACTTGCCAAAAGACCCATTAGGCGTGGCTAATTTTCAGTAAACGGTAAACTTATCCTAGACTGTGAAATTTGTTCTGTTGTTTACTCGGCAATCTGTCAACCTCCACATTGATGATTCCCGCGTGGATCATAGAGATGCATGTGAATATTCCTGCAGGAAAAGTTGAAACAGCCAAGGCCGTCTGCTCCGGCTGGGCAAAATAATGATTCATCAATGAACCTCTTATTGTTACTTAATTTTGTTCCAACTGACTCAATAACCCTGTTCACTTCTCTGCTACACAAATCAAGTTCGGCTTCCGATGTGGCTGGACGGCGTCTTCGTTGCATCCACTCAATTGGGCAACCTAATCGCTGTATGCAAGCAAGAAAATGTAGGTTCTGACTTGGGACGTGCTTGATCATGCGAATGTGTTGATGTAACCAAAATGAATATTTAGGTCGCAATGGGATCTGCTACCCGCCCTATACGATATGCTTTCCAAGGCAACCCAGTTATTAGTGTTTCATGTTTTGTTGGTTACTTGAAACCCAAGCTTTTAGTTATACATCGCCGGGATATCACGGGTTATTTGATCTACTATCATAACGTAAGAGGCATTCCTGAAGTTGATATACCGGCATTGCTTCACTGACAGATGCAGGGCTCAATGTCACATGAAAAATCTGCATGCAGTCTAGAATCCTTTCCATCTGGTTACCTGCAGGTGCTGCTACAGCCGATGCCGCAGTTCTATAACCGAAGACTCACGAGTCACATAAACAGGGTATCATGTAGCTACCTTTTTCGATGGTGCCCTAATTACAGGGGATCAACAAAAATCATCCAAAGTTGATAAAAGCTGCAGAAATATCGGGCCTTTGCCAAGGGAATTACCCCAGAGAACGGCCGCCGATAGATAAATTTCATTAATGCCGGTTGATGTAAAAGACTAGGGACCTGATCACAAGTACAAGGCTGGAGATTTGGGTTGGTTTCAAGGGTTCAAAACTTCTAGTACAGTTCTGCAAGGGTCCGAATAGCTTCACCGAAGCGACCTTCAAATGGGACACTTCGTAAACGGACCATAGATAGTATAAGAACCTTGTTTGAAGATTACTTTAGTAGATCTCCTATTTTATTCAATTGTTCGGGACTGTGTATGCATGTGAAAGTCACTACGGCTACGACCCAGATAGACAATATTTCTTTTTATTGATAAGCTTTCCGTGGAATCTGCGTCATGTTCGGTTGAACTGCCAACTTAAGCTGAAACCTGGGGTATGGTCGGCTAACCAACCGAGTTTTGGCCTACTGTTGAGATGTTGCAAAACCAAGGGGTTGACTTGATCGGAATAATTCCGTTGCAGAATCATGCAGTTGTAAGTGTATTTAGTTAAAACGACCTCGTCAATTGAGTGCTTATGTGGATCATTTCTACTAAGACACTTATGCCCACGTGGAGATCCTCTTCCGAGCAGAGACAAGGGTCAGACCCTTACATGCCAAGCCAACAAGGTGTTTTCAGCACGACTCCTGGTGTAGCATCCTTTGCACTGCCTGTCACGACCTTCCAGAATTGGACCTTGACCTTGATTTGAAACTCGGGGCTTCTATAGAAAAGGAAGTCCCCGTTGACTTGTTACCAAGCCAAACCTGCTTGTAGTTATGATTGTGTAAGGTATGTATGGGATATAAGTGCGCCATTTAGTAAACTCCATAGTTATGTAGTTTCTAGGGTCAACACGATGTTACTCTGTATCTGGAAGCATCCGGATCCCCATTACGGGACGAACCCAGTGGAGACGCTGATCTCGAGACAATGAATGTAAGGGTCTTTTTCTGAGGGGCTCGCTTGATCTGAATCTGTTATATATTCCCTGTGTTCGCACACGGGTTGTCGAGTTGTAAACGTAGATAAACATGAAGTGGACTGTGCCTTTTCTGGTGGCCTTTGTGCCTCTAGCTGTGGGTGAGCTTGATACAACTAAAGAGTTGTTGGCGAGCCTGCCATCTTGTGCAGTGAGTTATACTAGACACTCTTTGTTCATGCTAATATTAGTAGGCCCCCTGCTACAGAGATGCCATCACTAAATCGGACTGCAACGCAACTGATGTACAATGCGTGTGTTCAACAGAAGAGATTATTCAAACGGCTGAAGCATGTGCGGCCAAAGCCTGTAACGTCAAAGACAGTCTGAGTATGTCCACTACATCCCACTACAGTGCCCACCTAACATCAATAGCAACCCTCAATATGACATCCACCTACTGTGACGCCCCTATCCGCGATAAAACCCCCATCTTCGTCAACGTTACAATCGTTCTCGGCGTCATCTCCGGCGTTGTGACAGCCCTTCGTCTCTGGTCCAAGTACTACTTTGGAAAAGCCCAATTTGGACTCGATGATCTGTTTATTGTTCTGACGCTCATCTTCGGTATGCCTTCGACAGCTATGAACATTCACGGAACCGCTGGACACGGAGAAGGCCGCGATATCTGGACCCTCGAGTTTGACGACATAACCAAATTTGGATTCTTCTTTTGGTTGCTCGAGGTCTTTTACTTTGCTCAAGTTTCGTTACTCAAGACTTCATTGCTATTCTTTTACCTTAGGATCTTTCCGGGTACTGCGCAGAAGCTGTTGTGGGGGACTATTATTTTCAACAGCGTGTATGGCGTTTTGTTTATCTTTTTGGCTGTCTTTCAGTGCACGCCCATCAACTATTTCTGGCTAAGCTGGGATGGTGAGCATAAAGGAACATGGTATGTCAAACAAATACTTGGAGAACCAAGCTAATAGTCTTAGTCTGGATATTATGGCAATCGGCTGGGCCAATGCCTCCATCAGTGTTGCTCTTGATTTATGGATGCTTGCTATACCGATGTGGTATATTCGTAAACTCAAGCTGCACTGGAAAAAGAAGATTGGAGTGGGTGCCATGTTTGTTGTTGGAACCTTGTTAGTTGCTCATCAATTTCATCCAACCAAGCTAATTAATCTGTAGCATCACCATCGTGAGCATTATTCGACTGCAGTTCCTCGTTGATCTTGGCTCCTCTCAAAACCCAACATACGACCAGACAGATATCTCGATCTGGTCAACAGTCGAGATCAACGTTGGAATCATCTGCGCATCCATGCCTGCTCTACGCGTTGTTCTCGTCAATGTGTTTCCCGCTCTTGGAGGATCCTCCTATGATTCGAGCAAATACAACAATTACGGTGAGCAATACGGACGAAAGTCACATATCATAAGCCGTAATCGTGCTCGCGTGGAATTGCCTTCTCACACGGGCGATTCGGTGCATGCACCCGAGCATGGGGGAATTGAGTTGCAGAGAACGTTTTATGTACAATATAGCGAGACTGATGAGCAGAGTCTTGTTGGGGAAGACGAGGGTAGCAGGACACAAATAACGACGCAAATGAAGTCTGGTGGTATGAATGAGAGGTCTTTATAGAAGATTAATGATGATACTGGATATGACTATTTAAAATGGAGTTCACTAGTGTATTCCGATTCTTCCGCTGAACGCCCTCTACATTGTTGTTGGGAGAATGTCTGAACGATTCTTGCAGTTGAACCAACATGAGATTGGTGATACTGAGATTCCAATACAGATTGATACCGAACCACTGTTTGCTGTTGTTTTCCGATCGTTTTGAGCCAGCTCATGTCTGAGATGCTTCCCACGCCTTTCATCTCAACCCCTATCAACATACCAAATCAAACTGAAGAACTGCAGAGCAGCTAGAAAGTTATTGAAATTGTGACCGAATCTCTCACGAAAGATCAGGTAGTCAAAGCCAGTTCATAATTCGAGCAGATCTGCCAGCCAATGTGACAGCCATAACATTGAGAATTTGAAACTCTAAGGTGATGTTAAATCACACAGACTTGATATTGAATCTCTCTAGCTAAAGCAATCCTATTCCCCGGACTCGGTACTCTCATCCAACGCACGCGTTTCTGGTCGCTCAGGTACCAGGAAAACAGCAAAAGATGTCGAAGGTAGCGAGATACAAAACATGGCAAATGCGACAATCAGGTTGGTGAGAGATGGCACCTTGGCAGCACCAACACCGAAAGCAAGAGCTGAACCAAGAGACTCAAAAGATCGGACCAAACCGACAGCAAGGGTCAGAGTTTCGACGTCTTGGAAGAATGTTCCGATGATCCAGTAGACAAACATGTAGTGAGATTCGTTCATGAACCTAAATTGTTAGCATTTATTTCATTCGTTGACTGGGGACTTACCGAAGAAGAACTTGGACAGCAAATCCACGACCGAATCCAGGAAGATCCCAATCCAAAGTAACACGAGGGCTGGCGTTGCGATACTCCAGTTCCATGGCAAACTGCCAACCAAACAAAGCAGTCATGGTAACCGCCAAGAAAACCCAAGTGAGTCTTGCAAGCTGGGGTCGACTAAAATATTTGAGATCAAAGAACCACCCCCAGAAGATATTGGCAACAGTAGCAGCAATTCCTGACGTCAAAGAAGCCAAGGCTCGAGCTCGAACGGAAAAGTAGTTGACGAGATAGATGCCCAGGTATGTGCTGTTCCAGTTAAATCCGACCAGAATGGGGATCAAGAGGAAGAATTGCTTGCGTTTGAGGAGTGCACCCCATCGCTTGCACTGCTCCTTGATGCTCTTCTTGGTCTGTGTGTGAGGGAGCTTGGAGCCGTCAGATCGGATGACTTTGTTGGGAGGTGAAACCAGGAGGGCGAGAGGAAGACCGAGACATTGAAGAGCGATGAGGACTAGATAAGTGGTGTATCCAACGCGACCTCGTTTTCCGGATTGAACGTTGAGTGAGAGTTGAATGGATGAGCCGATAAGCTGACCAAGCTCACGTAAACCAAGCCAAATTCCAGCTACCAAAGTTAGCAATTGAATGAACAGGATCATGTCGACATACTGAATTTTCCACGATCCTTGACATCGCCGTATCCCAAAGCAATAGCACCCTCAGAAGCCCAAAGAGCAGAAGCACCGATTCCACAAGTAGCTCCACCAAGTAACACAAACCACTCAGTTCCATATCGGTTGTTGGTGTACAAGGCTGCAGAGTAAGGCGCATAACCAAGAGTACCGATGAGAAGAACCCATTTCAAACCAATCTTGTTGGCTAGAATACTAAACAGGGAGCAGCCAAACACCATGATGCCAAAGGTGAGTGAGTTGGCGCCATTGACAAGATATGGTTCCTGTTGACCACCAGCACCGGTATCTGCAAATGTTAGAGAGGTTGAGAGTTGAGTGAGTTGACATACTGTTGAGAGCATTCCAGATGCCAGGCTGGGTGAAGGAGATTAAACCAACGATTATGACATTGAACAGAGGGCTGCGATACCATCGAGTAAAGCGAGAAACAGGTTTAGACTGTTCGATGGTCCCTTCAGTGACATCCTTGACATCTTTATCGCTGCCAGCATCGAGGACAGCGTTGGATGACATTTTGACGATTGCACAATATTGAAATCAAGAATTGCAAATTCCAACCTCAGTTCTTATAAATGTCTCTCATTTACTCTTGTATAAGATTTTTATTAATGGAGTATCAGATGTGGATTGTCGTCCCCAACTACCATATTAGGCTAGAATCGCAAGTTGCCCGAAGATATTGGGAGTGGCTATTCCACTTTTGAAGTTGACCGTCCATTTCGTGCTCGACAGGGTTGGTGGTGACATGTGTGTGTGGATAAATTGCAAATCTTTTGTGAATATGGTTAAATGAGTTATAGATAGACATTACCGTAACATATATAGTAATACCCATACTCCATGTCTGTGATTGGGTTGAGATCCCATAGATAACCGTCCATCTCGGCTCGCTTCCTCCGAGTTCATATCGGAAGCTTAAATATTGACCAATCATGTATCGATCCGACGGAAGCCAGACATGACTCGAGTTCGGGCATGTCTCCGCGTCAACAATCATCATGACCCTGCCCTGCTTTGTTTCTCGCTCGTCACTTCATCATCAATTGCATTATCCGTACATTACTAACATCGTGTATCCCGTATCCATATCTCGGCCGTAGATCAACCTCCGACTCATCCATTCCATCAACCAACCAACCATGGCGGGGCTCAACTCTGACACTCCGAGCCAGACATCCCCGCACAGTGATTCGCCGCGTCCAAGACAAGCTGCATGTCTTGTTTGTCGTCGCTCAAAGATCAAATGCGACTGGAAACCTCACCAGGAACGATGCAGGAGATGTATCCAGCTTGACTGCGACTGTGTACGTCCTGCATATCATCCCGGAAGACAAAAGGGCATTAAAAAGTGAGAAACAATCGCCTTGTCTCCATAACCCTTGCTGACCTGTCAGTAAACGCACGGGGCTGGATAAGGCCCTGTATCAGATTGATCAGGCTGTCAAACGCGCTCGTTCAGCTTCGCAGAAGAATCCCCAGGATGATAGAATTCTAAATCATCTTCAAGATCTACTCAGCAATGCAAACACACCTGAACCGCCCCCTACTCGTGGGTATAGTGCCAGTGGGGATGGCGAGGATGCATACTCGGAAGATGAGGAGGAGGAAGAGCAGCAAGATCCTGTAGCGATGCCTGATTTCATCCAGAGAACTCAACAGAGCCTTGCCATTGATGATGCAGAGAATCCGCTACAGCTTCTTGCAAGGGCATCCTACATTCAACCATCGCCCGAGTCGCGACACGGTAATTCGCCACAGCAAGCTCATACGGCTAGTACCACGGGGCAGACAGAGGATGAGATTCAAGCATTCTTTGCGCCTGCCCAGGTTCATCTTGACGTTGGAAACCATATCGATCCTGTGTCCCTAGGACTTGTATCCGAGGATGAAGCAGATAAACTCTTCAACTTGTGAGTTCACCATTGTGCTCCTGACGCGTACTAACCGTGTAGTTTTCATCGTAACCTCGCACATACTCGCTGGGGTCTCGATCCAAGGATATACACAGTCGAATTCACCCGCTCAAGATCTGCATTTTTATACACATCTATTATGGCTGCGTCTGCACTCTTCATGCCATCAGCTGCCGCTCTTTCAAAACGATTATCCAACCACTCCAGAACTCTTGCCCATAGAGTTATGGTGAATCGATACAGATCTGTCGAAATTGTGCTTGCGTTTATGGTCAATATCCCCTGGATGTTCCCGGGTCAGCATTCAACTGATGATGAGACCTGCACATACATCTCGATCGCTAATACAGTTGCAACCGATTTATCCCTGCACAAGAGTCTTGTGTCACCAGAAATGCTAGGTTCAGGGTCTGATATTGGACTCGCTCGGGGCGATTGTCTCGACCCAAGAGCTGCATTAGCAATGGACGGGTTTCCTGAGGTTGATCCATGGTCTGAAAAAGGACGACTATTTCTTCGAAATCGAGAGCGATGTTGGCTTTCGTTGTTTGTCCTTGAACGAGGAATGTCTCTGGCTAGGGGACGCCCATTTTCAGTCCCAATGACGAGATCGTTAAAGGACTGTGACAATTGGCATCGTTCTGAATATGCCGACCCTCTCGATGGTCATCTTGTGTCTATGGCGGTGCTTAGAAGAGATCTTGATGCTCTTTTTGCTACTGTCCGTGCTCTTTGTGATGGATCTCAGATGGCGTCCAGTGATGGTTCATTAATCGCACAATCGTATGTCTCCCGAGTCACTGGACTAACTCAGCTAACATTCGCAGAATCCAAGGATCAATTGAACGGTTCTTTGATCAGTGGTACACAGAATGGGGTGTTTCAATTGGAAAGGGTCCAGGTAAGATGTCTGATACTCCGATGAACCACGCTGACCCTTAGACCGCCGTCTTCCCCCATATGTTGAGATTCTCGTCACACACACAAGGCTTTCTATCTATGGCGGTGTAATAAATCATCCAACTGCACCCCTAGAAGTCCGTCGTTTCTTTCACACAGCTGGCCTTTCATCCGCTCTCAACGTCATGCGAGCTGCGATTCAAGGAGAGTCACAACTGCAATCAATGCCCAACAACACAGCCATCATGATCTCATTCGCAGCCTGCTTTGCCCTTACGTTAAGCTCCTACGCAACTGGGGGATCAGCTCTAGCACCAAGTGTTCGAAATCTCATCGACGAAACAGCAACCGTTCTTGAAAGAATCGGCAAAGTCACCAGACATCGCAACGGTCTTTCAATCAAGTATGGAAAGTATCTCAAGCAGATTGTTAGGCGAGCAGCAACGGGAGATGGTATAGCAGAAAGTCGAATGCCAATCGTCAACGAGGCACCCATAACGACGCCCAACTTCTTAGACCAGCAGGCATTATGGCCAGAACCTCTGCAGTTCTCGGCAATGTCAAATGACCAAATCGTGCAAGCACTGAACCAGCCAGGCAATGATTTTGAACCTTCATTTGGCGGGTTGTCATGGGAGGATATGACAAATTTCGAGTGGCTTTATTGGCCTGAAGTCGGTATTTAATTATAGTAATATTTGTATCAATAGTCTCAAGGTAGTGTCTCCTTCTCAGTTGAGCGAAGCCCACCTAGCCAATCTATCCTTGTAAGCTGTCGAAGCTTCTCCATAAACACAAAAGTCAAAACAGTATGCGGTCTAGACCCAAAGTCAGCCAAGCCAATTATCAAAACGGAACACATACGTAAGTCTTAACCAAGCAGGTGTCCAGCCTCTCATAAGGAATCGTGGACCTTCCTCCCGAAGACCGGCGCTCAAGACCTGAGCAAGACCTTCTTTTCCGGCACTTGATTGCATTCGACTCTTGAGGACGTCTGCTGGGGCGCATAGAGTAGTTGCCATGGTTCCAGCGGCCAGAGAGGATATGGCGTGGGTCTTTGTATCGTCACTGAAGCCAATTTCAAGGAGATATTGTTTGGCAGAGGCGTATCTGAGCTGTTAGTTGAGTCTAAACGAGAGTACACGACTTACGTAGCGATCTGAGAGACATCTAGAACTGTTAGCAATATTCACATACCATACAGAAGACAAGACTCACTCATCAAAGCACTCCTTGCAATATTGGGAGCAAGGCCCTTGCAGAATGCTCTCATTCCCTCTTCACTATACACCCTCGCCAAAGCATCAAGTGCATGAGCATAACCAAACTGCTGTGCAGGAGCCTTTGCACCATCTGCACACATGCGAACGAGCACAACTTCAGCTGGATTACCAACTAGACCGGCAACACTGCCAGCTACGCCAGCGCAGGCAATGTTCTGTGTAACTGAAAGCTTTTTACCCGTGTATCCTCTAAGTTTGTCTGAAAAATATGTATGGAAGCCGAAACGAGCGGTTGAGTAAGTCCCTTGACGGAGGATGGATGCTGATAAACCGTTCCAGAGAGACGGGATGCCTAATACTTAGTGACTGAATCGTTGAAGGATGGGGAACTTACCGTCTCGTGCAGCAAACCGATACAAGACATTTAGCATGGATGCGTTGCTTTTGAGAACTTGCATGCGACTGACTTGTTAGTTTGAACATCGTGCAAGATAGAGACGTACTATTTGGTTTGATCTAAAGGATGGGCTTTAAAAGTTAGTACAGTTCTATCTATCACCTGGATACAAACATACTGAAGCAAACAGCCATGCATGCTGCGGCACCACTGTCAAATATTAGCCACATTTACAACTCAATTCAGACAAGACAACAAACATACCCCAGCCAGAAAGGCTCCTTAACTTTCTTGTCTGAACTCATTTCAATAACCTTCTTTCCTGCCTGTTCTGCTCTACTCTATTCCGCCCGTCTCATTGTTTTGTACACTTACATCCCACGTCGGGTCCCAAATCTATCTCCGAGCCTCCGGACGTTCTGAACCCCGGACGGAATGTGGAGTCTTTGATCGGCCTCCAGCTCTGATCTCCGCCGTTCATCGTCATTGTCTCAAAACCGCGTGCTTCCTCGGCTGCGAAACAATGTCCAACAACGAGAAATCTGCAGACATGTCGAAGTTATCTACCTCGTTGAAAGCGCTGATTAATGCGCCTTTTGCGCGTCCAGGGCCTCGTCCTGCGCCGCAGCAGGTTCAAGAGCTGTATGAAGCGATTGCCAATGATGCTGCGGCCAGGAACCTCGGCCCAAAGTCCTGGTTGACTGTTTCGGTATGTTCTGCTCAATCTCAGCCAAGCGCATTGATATACTGACATTTGTAGGCCGCTGCGACATTTACTCTCAACTCTCCCGATTCACTCCCCGTTCTACATCGCGTCGCGTCGGCAAATGACCCAACCTCGGCTGTCCAGATTGCCGAGTTCATCCGAGAAGTTGGTCTCAAATGCATCAGCTTCAACGGTATCCCTCGAACCATAAACTCCCTCAATGCGTTCCACGCATCGCTCCCCGAAGATATAACATCGAAACTCTGCACGAAACCGAGTAGACAACCGACATCGCAAAATATTGACGAGGCGTTGGCGCGCGGGCGGGGACTTTGGGATTCTATCTACAGACCGTACGAGGACAAGCTATTTGAGAAGCTTGCCCTTGCGCATCCCGATCTGCCCGTTTATATTCTTAGCAGCCATTACTCTGCGCTTCTATCCGATCCTACTACTTCCCAGCGCGACACACTTGCGAGTCTTGGGCGGGTTCATACCTCCATGATTGCCATTTCTTGTCTACGGGCGCAGACTGGTGTTGGACCTCAGGTCTTGTCGCATGTGTTTGGGCTACGGAAAGCGCTTGAGGATGGAACATTTAAGAATGATCCGGATGGTGAAACCGAAGAGGCAGTTCAATATTTGGCTAGTGATGAGGGCGGTCATTGGATCTTGAATACAGTGGATAAGATTGTTGAGGCAATTGGTGGAAGTAGCTTTGCGCCAGGTAGAGATTCGAAGCTATGATGATAGATAGCGAGTATTAGAGTATTACAACTAAAGTAAAGATTCCATGAAGAAACGAGCCAAGAGTTATTAGCAATTGAGTTTGAGGTCCCGGACGTCGTCAATGTCCTTGCCGATGATGGTGTCGCATATCGTGAAGAATCGCATACTTCAGCTTCAAACTCTCAAAGACGCCAACGTCAGCGTCTCTGGCCACCATGTGATAACAAGGTGTCAGCGGCGCAACCCAACGGTTCAACTGCCCTGTCGATCGCAAATAAAGTGCAACTCAATTCCCCACAGCGGGGCAACTCTCCAGGTAAAACATTAAGATCATGACAAACTCATATGCAAAGGTCTATTGGTATCATCACTCCATCTGCTTCAAATCATCCACCACTGCAAAATCCGCATCCGTCTTGCTTCTAACCTCATCCACACTCACGCCCGGCGCAAGCTCTGTAAGCGTCAATGTGCCCTGCTCTCTGTCCACCTCAAACACACACAGATCTGTAATGATGGTGCTGACTACACGTGCGCCTGTTAGTGGCAACGTGCATTGCTGCTTGATCTTTGATGAGCCGTCCTTGGCGCAGTGTTCGGTGGCTACCACAATCTTGGTGTTGTCCGGGTTGGCCACTAGATCCATGGCTCCGCCCATGCCTTTGAAGACTTTGCCGGGAATCATGTAGTTGGCCAAGTCGCCGACAGCACTGACTTGAAGAGCCTGATATTGTTAGCCATGAAGTGGTAAGGTTTCGCACAACTTACACCAAGAATTGATACATCGACATGACCTCCTCGAATCATGCCAAAAGACTCGGCTGAGTCAAATACGGATGCGCCGGGGACGAGAGTAACTGTTTCTTTTCCAGCGTTGATGATATCACTGATTTGTTAGCCAAGTCTAGACGAACAGGTGGGCAACATACGGATCAACTTCATCCTTTGTGGGATAAGCACCCATTCCAAGGATACCGTTCTCAGACTGGATGTGGACAGTTGAATCGGCAGGAAGGAAAGAAACAGCCAGCGTGGGAATTCCCACTCCCAAGTTAACATAGTATCCAGGCTTGAGCTCCTTAGACGCTCGTCTCGCGATACGGTTTCGTCGTTCTTGCGCTTCATTTGTAGCCTTGGGGGGTCCATCTGAGCCCTCATCTCTCAACTTGAGAACCTCGATGTTCTTCTCGGCTGTAGATGGAACGATTCGATCGACGAAAATTCCGGGGAGGTCAACATCATTAGGGTCGATTTCTCCAACTTCGACAATGTTTTCGGCTTCAACGATTGTGAGTTTTGCTGCCTTTGCCATGATGGGTCCGAATGCCTTTGTTGCGTATCTGATCTTTTAGCAAGGCGCAATTGACAATTGGAGCTGACTTACCGGAATACACAGTTTCCTTCTTTATCGGCCTTCCATGCTCTTATGATGGCAACGTCACCTTCGATTGCAGTCTCCATGAGGAATGTTCGACCGTTGAATTCGCGTGTTTCTCGCTTTCGACCTTTTTCGACAACAGCGCCAGACTTGTCTAATCGCACGGGGATTTCGCCATCCTGAAGAAGAGTGTCTATCTCGTTAGCTTCATTTGATCAATTGACGGGTAACATACGAGCTGCAGTTGGTGTGAAGAACGCAGGAATGCCAGCACCAGCGGCTCGAATGCGCTCAGCCAGAGTTCCTTGAGGACAAAGCTCAATAGCCAATTCGCCTGTCAAATACTTCTTCTCCAGCACTTTATTGCTTCCGAGGAATGACAAGATCAGGCGATCGACTTGACCAGCACTTGTAAGTGTTGCCAAACCACCCTTGCCCTCAACACCAGCGTTATTCGACACCGCAGTCAACGAATTGAGAGACTCGCGACCTCGTCTGTTCAACGCGCCGATCAAGGTATCAGCAACACCACAAAGACCAAACCCCGAGCTCAGCAGAGTTGAGCCACTCTTAATGTCCGCGACCGCAGCGTCTGCATCCTTGAAGAGCTTCGACTGTCCCCGCACCGACAAGGCAGCTCTTGTTGTACTGAACTGTCGCGCTGTGAAGCTGCTCCCCCATGCCATGGGCCTTGCCCGGAGTCTTAGTAGCTTCGACATGATTACTGTGTTCTGTGGTTTGCTGTAGTCATGATTGCGACTTGTGATAGTTTAAAGAGAGATTCGGGCGTAATTGTAGATCCGACAGTGCCGTAATCGGGTGTAGAAGTAGGGCCGTGAGGACGTCATTTTCGGCGGGAGAACTGGCACCGACACCTGGAGCGGGTCGGACCCTGGATTGACTGAGGGGTGTAACTGAGAATTGAAGAGGAGGAATCTCAGTATGATATTCCATTCGATGAGGAACGCGTTGATGGGTTTTGATGTTGCGATGTCACCAAATGAACGCGATGCTAACAATACATCGACCGGAAAATAGATGATCCCAGCTGATCAAGGACAGAATAGGGTAAGCAGACAGAAGAATCTCAATCCAAATAATGAATGGTGTTTAGATTTCAGTGTCGTATTCAATAATGTCATACATACAGTGGTGGATCAATGCATAAGATTCCTCAAAATGACATGCACCAGCTATCACAGTTATTTGTGGACCATGAAGATCGTGAAAAAGAAAGTCAATTCTGTGTTGAACAAGAAATGTTGGGTATAAGTCTAGTTAAATAAACAACGCTAACATCAAAAACATTAAAACAAACTGCAATTATTTATTGATAGGCTCGCGGCGGAAGCGATTAGACTCCCAGCCGTCAATCTCATCAACATGTGTCTCACGAACAAGCTTGTAACCACCAATCTTGGGAAGAATGACAGCCCAGACCAGCCAGTAGACAGCACCAGCAGCCAAGATGGCAATGCCCACAACACAGTGGATGTAGTAAGGCATGCTCTTGTACTGGTTCTGGCTGGGGTCATCGGGAGCGATGAAAGGTGCAATCACCAAGTACATGTTGCTGAGGAGGAAAAAGACTGTGACAGGCAGAGTAGCCTTGATCGGAGGGTTCCAGTTGTACTGGGAGCGGTGGAGGTAGAGATGAACGAGACCACCGGCGACGAAGGTGTTGACGATCGCAAGAGGGTAAGAGATGAGACTAAACGGTTAGCGATGATGATGATCAGAGGTACAACAGATACATACTTGAGGATGAAGTTGTAGGCATCACCAGGAGGAGGAGCCAGAATGACAATAACGCAAATGACCCAGTGCTCAAAGAGACCAGCTAGGGGAGCGTTGAAGGGTCGGTTGCTAGCCCAGAGGCGAGAGAAGGGAAGAATACCCTCACGACCAAGTTCCTGAACAAGACGACCCTGAGAGAAGATGACACTCAAAACATTGCCGAAAGCAGATAGAGCGACAAAGACCGACATGGCGCGCTCAGCAGCGGGGCCCATGACGTTGCGGAACAGAGAAGCAGCGACGAGACGCTCGGATGCGATGATCTCGGCCTTGGGGACAGCAGCAAAGTAGGCGATGTTGACGAGGATGTAGATGACCGAGACTGAGATGATGGCAGTGGGAGCAGCAATCTTGAGGGTGCGCACAGGGTTACGGGTCTCGCTGAGGGCGTAGTTGGCGTTGCTGTATCCGACAAAACTCCAGATGACATTGTACAGAGCTGTGACAACACCGTAGGCGCTGCCAGTTGTGCCGTCGAAAGCCTTGCGAAGGTTATCAGGCTTCTCGTCAATCTTGAGGTGGCCACCAAGAGCGACAAAACCGCAGACAATCATGATGAAGACGATGAAGAGCTTGATGAAGCCGAGAGCGTTCTGAAGACGAAGGCCCCATTTGAGAGCACAGCCGTGGATGAGGAATGCACTCGTGATGCAGGCCAGTCCAATAGCTCGCTGGTTCCAACGATCGACGTCCTTGTTGGCAGCGTGGAGGATGTACTCGCCAAAGACGACAGAGTTACCAGAAGCCCATCCCATAAGAAGAATGTATGAAGCGTAGATACCAGTGACGAGGAACTTGGGCTTGCGATAGATGAACTCGAGGTAGTTCTTCTCACCACCGTTCTTGGGGATACCGGTTCCCCACTCGAGGTAGACGGCTGTGCCAGCGGCGGCGATGATGGAACCGACGACCCAGACGATGAGAGCTAGACCGGGACTGCCGAGGAGAGCGAGGATGGAGCCGGGAGTTGCGAAGATGCCGGTTCCGATGACACGGTTGAAGATGAGCATAGAGGCGCTTAGGACGCCGATCTGACGCTTGTTGTCGGCGGCATGTTGAAGACGGCCTATAGCATCAAGTTAGCGACGTGTCATATCAAGTCTCAACTGCAGACATACCCTCTTCACTGTCTGAACCGACATAGTCAGTCTTGTTAGCCTTGGGGTCAAGACCCTTGAGATCGTCGTTACTCATGATGACGAATGAAACGGTAGTCAAAGCAAACTCCAATTTCAAGATGGGCCATAGTGGGATATAGCAAAGGGGACATCCCCTTTAATAAGGAAATGCCCCTCAAAGAAAGCCCCAAAGAAATGCTTCTCCATGGAAGGCAAAAACCCTTCAAGAGGTATCCACAAGCAGCGGAGCCTCTTGTCAGACAGTCTAGAAGGCGACCAGAACAAGCCCTGCAAGCCTAACGGGTCGGGCCCTAAATGGCGGATATCCAATGGGCTGTAATGCATTCCCGGAGTGAATGTACGCTTTTGGGGTTGAGGCACGCTCGGTGGGCAGCTAATGTGTCATGGAAATGTTTGCTTGGTGTTTTTAGTGCGACTGGGACGATGACGCGATCTGAGGTGATCGCACGCTTATTTCCACGCGTCCAATGAGATTTCTAGGACTGTAGAATTTATCCACATTGGGATTTTAAATGACATGGATGGCAAAGTCTTTCCGGGCGTCGGCGGTTGTAGATGCTCCAAAAAGGCAAACTCGTGGGTAGTAGTTTGTTGAGGCTCATTTAAGTCCTTGCTTAAACTACCTGCTACCTTCAAACTAATGTAGGATGTGGGAAGACCAAGCTTTCAGCCAAGAAGCTCAACTGCAAATGTTACCTTCCAATTTTAGGTTAATATTGCGTTTTGAGACTGGGCGTGGGTCTGCAGTATTCGATCGGATGGGGAACCATGGAGTTGGGAGTGATGTTGTATGCTCATGAATGACATTACATCCCACGTCGAACCCGGCAGCATTACCTGAACAAGTAACGGGGCATCGATTGGATCGACTCATGGTGTGATATAGTAAGACGTATCGACCTAGAGCTATTGCGTGCTGAACACATTTCCCAAGACAGCTAAGCATACAAACACACCTTGTATGACCCCAGTCCTGTTGCACTCACCGACTATCCCTACAGGAGCTTATGTTTCTATGGGACGCCTCAAATAAACCCGCCTGCCTCTTCTAATGTAGTCAGAGTCAGTTCAAGGCCTAGAACTACATGGCTGGAGTGAATTGCTGAGTTGGTGTTGCCCATAACGAGGCTAATTTGACGTTGATGGAGGTCTTGACCGATGACGTGCCCACTAGGGATTATTACTTGATCTTTTGATCCGTCTTCGCTATGCGCCGCTTTCCTTCGGGTCTGATGTGCACATGGTGCTCGATAAGTATCAACTGCCTATTCTGTGTGTAGCCCGTAAATTTTGCCTGTGAAGCTGACCCAGAAGTCGAATCATAGAGGCCACCATTCACTATTCATTCGACCATACCTGGGATCATCAGAGTTGGGAGGGTCTTGACAAATACCATGATGGTGGTCAGCACATAAGTCCATGATGAAAAACTATACAAACACTCTACAATCATAAGTTTTATCGAACAGAGGATCTCGACTCAATCTAGACCATAATAGAACCTAACCACTTGATCTAAATCGAAGGTACTATCTTAGAATCCAAGCTAGGTAATCTAGATCATATAGTCTGACAACGACTTAACCCTACCCTAAAGTCCAAGGTTGTCATGATATATCGAAGCATATGTTTTTTCTGATATATCATAATGGAAACTCATTGAAACTTTTTGGATTTGTTCTATCGTTTGGTCGCAAGACATGGTGAAGAACTTGTCACCAAAATTTGATAGATGACTGAATAGCCATATCATGACTTGAACAAGACGCCTTGGGCCAAATATATTCTATGATTCCTATCTCATGGTTTCAAACTAGTTGTGGCGAGTAGATTCACATCAAATACAGGAGTCTCTTGCAATGTATTTTGTCAGAACACTTCATGCAGCTTGGCATTTCGAGCATCACAAGTCGGGTAAATGCCTCCCATTCGTAATCAAATTCACTGATACATGCATTTTGATAATCAAAGTCTTTTAAGCTAACTCTTTGTGCCTTGAAAACTGAACAAACTCAAGAGCATATAGGTTACTTGCATGGATCACGGAAGCATAACTAAGCCGGAGGATAATTCGACACTGAAAAGGAAAATGTTACGGGTTCAATTATTTGTTTGGGAATTGTGGCTGAAAGCTTGGTCTTCCCACATCCTACATCAGTTATAAAGAAAGACTTCTGAATCGATGAGACAGTTGCTCGTGACATTTTATTCATTTATACAGAATCCTTGTCCAAGCACAGACAAGATACTGTGGCACCAGAGGCTTCCCATGAGCTCATGATGTGGTGTCCCCCCAACACAGTGTCCTAAACAAAAGCCCAAGATTGCAAAACTTCTTCCTTGAGGCCTTGAGACCTTCTCGGAGAAGAAAAAACTTTGTTCGCCTTTATAGGCTCGTTTGGTTTGGTCAAGTTATGTTGTTATGTAGAAGCTCACCATCATGACACAAACCTCATGGATCGAGCGAGAAGCATTCTATAACGTCTTTAAACACCAGACCTAACAAAAAAAACCACCATCTTAATCAATTTCAGGGATTAACCCATTTTCTATCACAAAAAGCAAATATACCCAAGGTAAACATAAAGTGTTACCGCTCAGCTTCATGATACGACAGTGATCCACAGACGCACTGACTCCGCAAAGGGTCAGACTCCAAGCTCCTTAGTACTAGTTAGCTGTTCGTATCTCGAATGATCCATATTAACTTCAAAGCCTGTTACTTGTTTATAATTAACTTTCCGAACCTTGTCTGCAATCTTCAAATAGCCGGCAGTCGCAAACAACAGTCAGCAAACAAGGTGGCTGACTGATTTGAGTGTGGCGCCACAGCCAGCCCCATATCAACGCGTTGCTGGTCAACGCGCCTATGCTCTTTCAACTTGCGACCATCATCCTCAGTGACGCAATAGGACAACCTCAACGAACGAATCGCAAAGTCAATCGCGACTATCGTGACTTTCGCTGAAGGTCATGGTATCGTCTAACAAAGGTATTTTCGCCTTATCGTAACCGTTTCCTCTGCTGACCTTTAGACCCCTACGACTTTCCAGTTTCGCCGTTCAGAACCCGCGACGCCATGGCTGCGGAAACTCCTACTAAGGAGGATGGCTTGGTTCATCGTGAGAAATCTGATGCTATCAAGGCGTCTCCTGTGGTGAGAGCTGGAACTCCCCGTGGCGCAACTCCTCGCGGAACGCCTCGCGACACACCTCGAGTTGGAACACCCCGAACCGGAACTCCTCGCGAAACACCCAAAATCACCACTCCAAAGACCGACACTCCTGCTAAGCGCGATGCCATCACATCCGATGCCCCCGCCGAAAACGCCGAAGTCAAGAGTCCTGAGCAGAACGGGGAGATGGTCAACGGTGACGCGACCGAGAGTGTCAATCCCGGCTTTAAGGAAGACGTTGCGATTGACGACTTCATCGACCACCGCGTCGATACCGAGAACGCGACCGTCGACATTCAGGTCCGGTGGGAAGGAGGCGAAAGCACCTGGGAGTCAGAATGGAGTTTACAAGAGCAGGTTCCGACGCTCGTGTTTAAGTATTGGGATAGTCTCGGCGGCCGCGAGGAAGCTACAAAGCTCGACATCTTCCACGTCTTCAAGATCCTGAAGCGCACTACCCTCCCCGGCAAGTCTAAGGATGTCAGATATCAGGTGCAATGGGTTGGATATCGACAGGCTGAATCCACTTCGGAGAAGGAGTCTAAGCTGCGCTCGATCGCCCCGGGTGAACTGGAGAAGTTTGAGGCTAAGCAACTTGCTAGTGGTGCCAATGATAAGCGCAAGAGTACACGTGGACCTGGGCGACCTCGCAAGAAGCCACGAGTTGAGGATTAGGTGATGTAGAGGGTGAGCGAAGCGATTTGGAGCAGGGCATGAAACAAACACGGTCAATAATGGTATTTACTGCATTTGTCAATACATTTTAATCATTTCTCTTGTCCTCTGGCTTGAACAAAGGCCAATGTCCATGGTCCTCTTTATATGTCATGGCGGAAAACTGTGCAATGACAAAAACCCAGTACAAGTTGTAGGCAAGGACAGATCCATATGTCGCAGAATTGTTCCATCCAACAACAGCATTCAGAATAGCCCAGCCACCTCCGCCATTGAGTTGGGGGTTGCAGCACTGGATCGTCAGTAGGGTCTGGCAAGGCTGCGAGGCTACTCACATTGACATGCCAGATACTTCGGTCAATATCGTATGACCCAGGACCATCTCCGAGTTCCGCGGCATCGCCACCGACAACCTTGTTCCACTGTTGTTGTTCAAAGAGCCAGATAGCGCGAGAGAACAAACCTGCTGCGACAAGGTAAAGAAGACATGTTGATGCAACGAGAAAGTATTGTAGTTTTGCAGATGAACCGCCCCTGAAAGGTTAGACATGTCCATCAATTGACTGGCCACTTACCTGTAGAGAGCATATCCAACAAGGCCACCTAACAACAATCCCATGATGACGGGTAGAGGAACAGCAGAGGCGGGTGCAGAGAAAGACACCCCAGCAACGAAAACAATACCCTCAATGCCTTCGCGAAGAACTGTGATGAAAGGCAACACAAACATGGCATATTTCTCAAAGAAATTGACCAACCACGCTCGTTTTCCATGAGCAGTTACTGGTGTTTCAATCGCCTTGGCCAACTTTGCCCGCCATTTATCCTCCATCTTTCCCACGCGCAGCAATGCACCGCCCATGATGGTGATAATGATTGCCGAAATGAGTGAAAAAGCTCCTTCGTAGTAGTATTCATGATCTGCCCATGTATCGTTACCGAGGATATAAAAGATACCAATTATCACACAAGAGCTAATGAGGCAAATGGCAAAGCCAGAGGCCGTTCCAAGCCAGACCTGCCAATTAGCCGAATTCACCCAGATGATGAATTGACTCACCTGTGTGCGCAGGGTTTTATATATTCCAGCATCGCGTTGTGCATCGAGAGTCTGTTTCAGAAAGGCTAGAAGAACAGAGACAATTATGGCCGTTTCGAGAGTCTCTCGGAAGACGACAACGAATACGGGCACAGAGAATAAATCGAGCATTTTGGTGTTGACGATAAATTGATCAAGATCAGATAATCAGTGTCTCCGATAACCGCAAGCCAAGCAAGGGTTAAGGTTTGGACTAAGGTCTCACACCCACTTAACCGTACAAATCCAATCACAGCTTCAAATATGGATTAACTGAAAATCTATCCAAAGACTGCGAAGTAACATGATCGGCAATCCTTATTATTTTTGCAAGTGGTTATCCAAAGGTACATACCTACACAGAGTTTAGTCAAGGTTAAGGGCTCAAACCGTTCGATAACTTTAAAAGACTGGATATAGAGTTTATGAACCTGAACCTTCTATAATTTTGAGGTACATACTGTACCTACGCAAAAGTGGAGACTCGGGCTTCTTGGGCAATAGCCTTGAAGGTTACTATCTGATTGATGAGACCCCTGCTCCAACTTTGTTCCGTCAACAACATGAGGACCTGGCTGCCGTTGATGCCTGCGGCTTTGGCTGCGACGGTGTCTTATGATTTCTCTATTGAATGGGGTACAGCGAACCCCGATGGTGCATTTGAGAGGCCAACTATTGGTATCAACGGAGAGTGGCCCCTACCGAGGATCGAAGCGACGGTTGGGGATACGGTTTTGGTGAATGCGAGGAATAATCTGGGCAACCAGTCTACATCGTTGCATTTTCATGGACTCTTCATGAATGGATCGAATCATATGGACGGACCGTCTCAGGTCACGCAGTGTCCTATTCAACCGGGAGAGTCATTTCTTTACAACTTTACGGTGCGTACACTGCCCTATCTCCATGAGCGTACTGACATTGTAGATCACGCAACCTGGCACATATTGGTATCACTCGCATACTGAAAGCCAATATCCTGATGGCCTTCGTGGGCCTCTGATCATTCACGATCCGGCATCACCATTCAAAAGACAATATGATGACGAACTTATCATGACACTCTCAGACTGGTATCACGAGCAGATGCAGACTCTGATACCAGAATTTATGAGAAAGGGTAACCCAACTGGTGCAGAGCCTGTGCCTCAAGCAGCTCTCATGAACGAAACCCAAGATCTCAAGGTGTCTGTTCAACCTGGCAAAACATATCTTTTGAGGTTGGCCAACATCGGTGCTTTTGCTGGGCAGTATTTCTGGATTGAGGGGCACGACATGGTTATTGTTGAAATTGATGGTGAATATACGAAACCGGCTAAGGCAAATATGGTTTATTTGTCTGCTGGGCAACGATGTAGTGTCTTGATCAATACCAAGGGGGATACATCAACCAACTTTCCTATTGTTGCCAGCATGGATACAGTGAGTTCGTTTGCTCCTTGGTTTACACAGCTAACAGTGTAGGATCTTTTTGACATTCTCCCTGATGACCTCAACTGGAATGTCACAGGATGGCTTGTATACAACCAACATAAGCCTCTCCCCAAGCCAGCTGTTGTCCACGCCTTCGATCCTTACGATGATATGGATCTTGTGCCGTATGATGAGATGGCCAGACTTCCTGAACCCAGCCGAAGCATTAAGCTGAACGTCATCATGGATAATCTGGGAGACGGCGCAAACTATGCTTTCTTCAACAATATCACCTACCGACCCCCCAAGGTGCCGACGCTTTATACTGCTTTGACGAGTGGAAAGCAGGCGACGAATCCTCAGATCTACGGAACGTACACGCATAGTTTTGTTCTCGAGAAGAATGAGATTGTGCAGTTGGTCATCAACAATCGAGACGACGGACGACATCCATTTCACCTACATGGCCATCACTTCCAGGTGTTGCATCGAAGTGATGATGATGCAGGCGACTTTGATGGGTCGGTCGACTTTGCAAAGACGCCAATGAGACGAGATACAGTTGTTGTGAACGGGAATGGAAATGTTGTGCTGAGATTCAAGGCTGATAACCCAGGTATGTATCTCATCAAGTGTCGAATGCGGCTAATTGTTAGGTGTCTGGCTTTTCCACTGTCACATTGAATGGCACGTCACATCTGGATTGATCGCCACATTCGTTGAAGACCCCCTTGCGTTGCAGGCATTGAAACTACCCAAGAATCACCTCGATGCATGCAAGGCTGGTGGTATTCCGACCGTCGGCAATGCAGCTGGAAACACTGATCTTCTTGATCTATCTGGCGAAAACGTTCCTCCGCCACGTCTTCCTGAAGGGTATGTCCAATGCAATCGCATTCAGACTTCGCTGACAATCGTAGCTTCACTCTCAAAGGCATCGTCGCTTTCGCATTTAGCACATTCATGGGTATTTTCGGCATCTACACAATTGCATGCTATGGAATGAAGAAAGACAAAAAGACACTCGAGAGAGAACCTCTCCTCGCAGATAACACAGAACAATAGATTAGACAATATATCGCACGCTACCAACGCCTTACTCCTCAATGCCACTTATTTCTGTGGCGCGGGCGGAGCAGCTGGATACTTGGAAACCTCCCTTAGGTGGTCAGGCGTACCCAATGCCTCCATCTGTCCTCCGCGCTCCTTAAAAGCGACTTTGCGACCGCAGTTCTTGCAGAAGTGGTTGATGTTTGGCGCGCAATGGCACGTGTAGGGAAAGATAACTCCGAAGAGCGTTGAGAAGAAAAGTGCGGTGGCGTAGATGCTACAACGGTCAGATACGTTTGAGAAAGGGACGAGAAACTTACTGTGTCATGGAAGAAGCGGTTTTCTTAACTTTTGTCTCGGCGCGACGCTGGCAGAATGGACAATCCACCATATCAGGCTGATCGGCCAGCAAATGCAGCGGCGTGACGGTTTCTCCCAGAGGAACGGGAGCTTGGTGTGGGGGAATAACCATGGATTGATGACCGGCGTACTGCTGCTGCGCAAGAGCAGGGTGTTGCAGAATTGGCGGCGATTGAGTACCGTCCCAATTCATTACGCTTGTCGGCGCGGGGGAAACAGTGGAAACGGCGTTGCGTTCGCTCGCGGGCGGGGGACTCGAGTACGTATTATTCTGCTGCATTGGTTCGATCACAACTTCGGGGAGGTTCTCGTCGTTGACCTTTTGTTGTCTACAACTGTCTGTCAGCCAAGTCGCATTTAAGGGGGCAATAAACGTACTCAATTGCAATCTTTTCGTCCCTGGTCTCGTCTTTAGGACCGTCCTTGGGGGATTCGTATCTTGGAGGCGATATCACATCTGGGGTTGACGAGTTTGCTTCTGGCGATACGGGCGACATTTTGACGACGATGAATTGGAGGAGGCTTGGCTTAGAGAAAGAGGCTGTGAGGAAAGCTTGCTTAGTTTTGTGGATGGAAAGACATCAGCTCGCTTTCAGAGTCCGAGTGGCAGATTGGACAAAATACGTAAGCTGGGGACCCTAGTCGGCTTGATCCTTCAGAGGCCCCTGGGTTTCAGCCCGCCACTTTACGATGCGATTTTCATCAGTGTAGATGAAAGTGGTTGACGATTATTGCTATTAAAAGATTAATGTTGCGATAAAACGTCAACCATGCGCTGATATCTTCTGCTTTTGGTTCAAGTTTGGGGATCACGCAGCTGAGCCACTGACTGAACCATAACAAGATTGGCTGGTTGAAGTCGTGAATGGCTTAGCATACCCTTGCTTGAAGCCTAGTGCTTACTCGGCAGGGATAATATTGAGCTAGTGGAATTCCGTATCCGCAGGAAGCGTCGCTTATCGATAACTGAGTTGTCAATTGCCTTTGAGACCATTGAGGCTCTAAATTGTAGGGCTGAGATATTTTCTTCCCAAGCTTCCTGTTCCCGTACTTAGTTCATCTTTGCAAAAGCTCTACCACTTTAGATGATATGACTTTCCAACAACCTGTATTGGTTTTTTATTTCTATTTAATTAATTTAATAAAGTTTCCGTGGTAAGTGATTGGCTATGGAAGAAGAAAGAAGCTCGAAGTAGACTGTGTCCTTTCCAACAGAGAAAAATTCGAAGAATTCATAATCAAGCCAGATGTTTAAGCTTTTGTCGTGGATTTAAATCAACTAGGAACATATCTACCCAGATTTGCTAGACTTGGTTGTGTAAATGACAGTTTTAGTCCTGAACATTAAGAACACATTATGTCTACCCAGAACCTGCAATCTTTGTGATAAATTTAGGCTACAGAGTAGAACCGCGGCCTTGGCTAGGACTGTTACATTGATAGGACTCTTGCATATTCCTTCACCTCCAAGGCAGATTCGGGGCTCCCAGCCAACAGATACTGAAAATCACACAGGGGTTATGCTGGCGCAACATGGATAAGGAAGCACCCAATAAAGATCAAGATAGTCGGCCCATTCAATGCGTTTCAAAGAAAGAGCTTGAGAGTTAAAACCCTCTTATATTCTCGCGTGCTCTCACCCTCTTCATTTATGTCTCCAATGGCAAACGACTTTCCCCGGAACATCAGTGTCTCTCTTCAATTTCATTATGGATGAAACCTCACGGCCAGAAGTGCGAAGTCTGATTGATTCTATCAATCTAGAAGTATCCGGAAATGCTACCAATAAGCCCTCTGTTGAAGGATGTTCTCTTAAACAATCTTCACCATCCTGGTTCGAGAGGGTTGGTTTGTGTATACCACTTCTCCTTATACCAATTGCATATATCAGTAAGTGGTCCAGATAGTACACATTGCATAACTCACAATATCGTAGTTCTTGTTGCTATGATGGGCTATCTTCATGGCAAGAAGCAAAGCTCTTTTGGTGATACAATAATCGAGCTCGTCACTGTTGCCTCAACCTTGTGGCCAATTTCATTCGCAGCTGTCCTGGGACCACTGCTCAAGACAATTGCCCTCTCCCGCGCCGAACAAGGATCAACGTTGGGCTCTCTGGAATTTCTTCTGACCAGCCAGACGACAGCTTCAGCTCTGAAGAACCTTTTCACAATGGGTTGGTTTGGGACTTGGACTGTGGGTATTGTCACACTGTGGTGTCTGAGCCCTTTGGGTGGTCAAGCTGTGCTTCGGTCTATACATCTCCAACCAAACCCGACAAATACATCCGTACCAGCTTTATACTACCTTGGAGCAAACTCGACAGAGCTGAACACATTCTATTTCTTTGGAGCTAACACTTTCACTGGGGGATCAGTAGCGCAATCCTTGATTTCCGAGATGAAAACTATCATGGCTGCTTCATTCTCGACACCTGATGTCTCAGTTGCTCATTCGAATGGTAGCAGCCCACTATTTGAGGATGCTGTAAAAGATCTTGGAGGCAAATATGTAGCATCTCGCCTTGGTCACCGGGACCTATGGCGGAATGTTCGAGTGCCTTTTGTTGAGTATTTACCAGGATACGACAGTGACAACCCAACTTCATGGGTTTCTATCACGGACGATCAGGTCACCCCTTACGCTTCATTCATAGGACTCCCAATTCGAGGAGGCTCTTTCGATCGAATTGGAAATTCTACGATGACCGTTAAATTCCATTATCTGACGCTATCGTGCGGTACCAACTTCAACGGCAGCAACTGGCTTACGCATGGTGCAACGAAGTTACGTTATCACAACACCAGTTCCCCTGTCAATTTGTGGCTCCAATATAACGGAGAGGAATCGAAAAGTCGACCACGGGGGCAGGAAGCCACAAATATCGGTCAACCCAATATCTGGTTCGATTTGGCAAATACATCAGCACTTGCAAAGCATGAAATGCTCGAGCCTGACGATCTGCCAACTAAATTACAACTTATTTTTGGAAGAATATGCACCAACAACTACGCCGTGATCAGAGCGAACAACGAGACCGACGAGAATAAGGATTTTGACAAAGTGCTAAGGATGTGTGACATCAGCACTTCTTATATAGATATGGAAGTTGGGTGCACTAGAGCAGCATCCGATGCTGATCTAGTTTGTCAGGTTAAGCGAGCTAGACGTTCACCTTCACACCCAACCCAAGGGAACAAAACAGCACTTTCAGCCTTCAGGATAGCTGAACCAGTTCTACGGGAGCTCCCATTTGTAGGCGCAAGCCATCATGTTGCAGAACCGAGTGCTTTAGAAAGGTATCTTCAAGAACCCCCATGTACCTTCCGACGGATTGACGCGGGCGACAAGGTTACTCCGCTTGTCACAGACCCAGATGGCTGCACTCCTATGCTTTCACCAAAGAATATGGAGAGGAGACTGGCCACTGCTCTCAACACCGTCGTCATGTCAACTTATAATGCAAGCATCCTGGCTGGGAGCGATGGGGTTTCACCTAAAAACCGAGAATACCCTTGGCAGAACACCACTGCAACATGGACGGAATTTGAAAAGAGCCGTTACGTGCTGAACAAGACATGGTTCTCTATAACAACAATTGCGACAGTAATAATGCTTCTTTGCGCTATTGCCAATATCACTATTCGTCAACGCATTAGGGCACCAGACTTCCTGGACAGCGTGGCTGGATTGACCAGAGATTCGCCATTTATCGATGTACCCCATGAAGGAAGTGGAAAGAGTGGCTTTGACGGGTTGAAAACAATCCGGCATGTCAAGGTGCGGATCGGCGATGTATCAGCAGATCAAGAGGTTGGAAGAATTGCTCTCACTACAGACCTAGGTGGTCCAAAGCTGAGATGGGAGAGGAATTATTCTTAGGCACTTTCATAGAAACCTATCTTTGGGACAATAACAACATTTCGTGTATGAAGTTGAGGTATCAAGCCAATCTGATTTCCTCAGCTCAAAGCGTGAACTACTTGTGTTATTTTGGGCCTCATCATCTGAGAATGAGTTACGCAGGTTCGCAATTCTTCCCGGTCCGGGTATCCTGAGCCATTATGGAGTGACCATAGTCTAATGTAATGTGTGGAGGGGAAGTCTTGGTTATAAAGCTGAACTGCAAATCACACATCCTGGTCAAGGTTCAAACATGATACGAAAGTCGCACACCAAAAGAACCTGTAAATTCGGAAAGGGGCTTCGAGACACAGGGGAGGGGTTGTATGACGTTGAAAGATCTGCCGATGTCGAATTGAGGATTTGTGCTCCACATTCAGTCACTTGGTGGGTGTCAAACGTAGGGCATGTAACCATGGGATATCGGGATAGAATGAATCGTGGTTACCTGGCCATCCTGGGTATTTTCGATTGAGCTGAGGAACTATGTGTATAAATTCCTCGCAGTCCCAATCAACAGACACGTCAACTTCTCAGCTATCTATCTTACCTATATCCTAACGTGTTCACTACAAAGTCTTAAAAAATGCCTTCTGGTCTCCCTACTGCTCCGGATACTGAAATTGGCTTCCAGCCACCTCCAACCTCCAAGTCTCCTATCCACAAGGTCCGCAAAGGCCTCGTGGGCATCATCCCCGTTCCTGTTCTTGGAGAGACCCCCGTCATCTACAATCCTATCATCATCGTCCTCACAGGCTACCTGGAGACCATCAAGCCCAGGGCTCTTGATGAGGCAGTGCAGTCTGCATACAAGCAGATCCCTGAATTCATGGACAAGTTGAACATCAGCGATTCACGATCCTTTTTGGACTTTGCCAACGATCTCCTCAAGTGGACACCTCACGAGAACTATGAAGGCAAGGATATCTATGATATTCTGTGCATGTTCTATTTCATCATCGATCAGCCTCCATTGTCCAACCTTCAGACTGCCATCTCTCCAGACCAGGTTGGCCAACCGCTTACCTGGCTTTCCTCCTGGATCGTTGTCTATGCACAATTGATCGGACTGTTCATGGACTCACCTGCGTCGCTCACCAAAGAGTCGCTCGAGAGCTTCAGTCAGGAGAACTCGCCCAAGTACAACTTTGACGAAGCTTTGGTTCCAGAGGGTGGTTTCCGTACCTTCAACGAGTTCTTCTCTCGCAAGCTCAAACCTGGTATGCGGCCTATCGCGGAACCACACAACGACCGTGTCATCGTGTACCCGGCTGACTGCACATACGATAACTCTGTCGCAAATCAGAACATTGTCAATATCGAGTCTGACGGAGTGGTTCGCATCAAGAATCTGCCTTGGACCATCTCATCGCTTCTTCAGGGCAGTGAGCACGCGAATGATTTCCACGGAGGTGTGTGGATGCACGCGTTTCTCAACACCTTCAACTACCATCGTCAGCATGCACCCGTGTCTGGTGAGGTTATAGAAGCCAAGAACATCCAAGGTGCCGCGTACATGGAAGTAAACTCCAAGTGTGAGCCTATGCGACTCATGTGTGGTCCCGATGCCCCTGACACGCCTGGATATCAGTTTCTGCAAACGCGTGGAATGGTTATCATTGATAACCCTGTGTTGGGTAAAGTTGCGGTGCTGCCCATTGGTATGGCCCAGGTGTCGTCAGTCATTTTGGCTGTTCAGAAGGGTGAAAGAGTGGAAAAGGGGCAAGAGATTTCCCATTTCCAGTTTGGAGGATCAGATGTTATTTGTGTCTTCCAACCAAAAGCTGGTCTCAGGGTGGAGGATTTTGTGGCTTCATCGAACAACACGTACTCCAAGTATGGGACTATCCTAGCCAGGGCTCCTGAGAAATGATGACATAAATAGTTGATTCAGACAAGTGAACAAACGGACATTATACTTCTTGTCAAATTCCCTGTGGCTTAATCAAAGGTTGCCGTTCGACCAGTTGAATTCTCTCGTGGTCAGGTTGTCCAAGAGTGATGAGTTCCCTGATACTCTCTGCCGCAAACCTCTTAGGGTGTTTTTCGTCTGTGGCTCCCCCTCCAAGTTGGCAGGCTGAGCTAAAGTTTGCTATAAAGAAATAGAGCAAAATTAGGAGACAGAGAATAGGTGGAATGATGAAAATGAGTACAGAGTTGTTTCCACCTAGCCGCCTCACATCAATAACAGCCCTTGCCGGCCCCCCTTTTCCATCAACTGCGTTTGCTACCACAGGGTCATCGAGAAGGTCCATTGTGGACACCGCGATGGCAGCAATAACACCCAGAGTATCCTCTAACCCGTTACGGCTGTTATTGAAGGCGTATGGAGGTGGCCGGTTTGCTCCGGCGAGGCGATTAAGGGTAACAAAATTCCCATCGAGGCCGTAGTTCTCCATGGCCATCTTATATGCCGATGTCCCAACTGCGACAAAATGAAGGTTGCTGATGGTCTTCTTTGTAGGTGTGCATGGGTGACCGCCTCTCAAGACACGGCTGTAGTCTATGGTTGTATTGCTGTTGTCTTCTGAGGAGGCTTGAAAATCGAGAGTTACCATTCGATACTCGAAAGACTCCTGGGCGTTTACATTGCAGGTAACCACATAGGTTTCAGAACCTTTGGTCCCCGCTTTCTCGTCCTTATCGTTCATAGTTCTCGCCAAGTTCTGAGCAAAAAGAGTTTCGCCTTTTGGGTCGTTATAAGCGCTAAAGACGACTGTTGATTTTCCAACAACCTTGCTGAAGGTGTCAACCCACAAGTAGTTGATCATGGCACTGCTTTCCGAGAGATTTCTAGCAAAACCTGCTACTCGGGGATACTTCTCTAACCAGCCGTCCATAGTCAAGCTTAGTTCGTTGTCCTTATTCTTCACCCGCTTCAGCTTTCCTCCTCCCTTATTGCAGGTGACTGGATTTCTGGTCATGACAGGAACACACTGTGTCGTTTGTTTTATAAATCTTCCGTATCTCTCATTGAGCTTCTGGAATGCCTTTCCACGGAAGAGCTGTGATGGCGCACCCATTGCTGTGCGATGGACTGCCACTCCTGCATCAACATAGGCATAGTCTTTTGGATTTTCGTTGTTGATGTTGGATACGTGAGACAAGATGCGTGAAGCGGGACAATCTCCCTGCCATGAAGAGAAGAAGAGACTGCCGTTGGGCATATTCCATGCAAATGTGTTCTGGACATGTTGGGATTTATTTTTGGGGTCTGGGGTTAATCCTGCACAGGCATCCAAGTCTCCGTTGGCACTATTCGGATAGGCTGGTCCTGGTATTAGAGGCTCGTAGCCGATAATGTTATTCCCATTAGTTGGAGTGAACGTAGTAACCAGCGAAGTTGTGAACAGAGCACAGGGCAGATAAATCAAGAAGATATGCCTAGTGTGCCATTTTTCTGCAATGGTTTCAATTCCCAATACAGCTCTCCACTTTCTGTCACGTACGCGTCGTTGTACAAGCTGGTCAGTCTCGAGTTCATTACCAATGTTTCGTAGCGGTGTCTCGAGGTCTCGCATAAGACCCTGTTGGATTCGGCTTTTGACAACTGCTGTGGCTATGGTCGCAACAATAGTCACGCCCGCCACGAAAAAGGATGGTGTATTTCGAGAAATGATAGGTGAAGCGAGAGTGACCCATATCATGACAGGGATGAGCGCAAGAAGACATAGAATTACCGCCAGGTCAAAAACGATCTGAGTTTTGGGAGGAGCCATTATGAAAGCTGTCAATAGTGTGGGAACTATGAATGAACTTGCAAATAAGCTAGTCAGCTTCAGCCAGCCTTAACATATTTATGAAAGACGGACATTTAAAGATTCTACAGGTGCGAAGATAAAAGAAAAGAGGCGCAAGGAAAGGAGTAGAGTTGAGGTGAAGAATGTAACCTTGCTGAAGATTCTATAATTGAAACACAAATCACCATTTGCCATTTACTGGTGCCTTTGAAAATAGCGTGCATGGTAAGGCATAACATAGAGCTTCGCCCCAATTGAATGAAGTTCGCATGATTTCGTCCTGTCTTCTCCCCACTCGCTTATCTACGATACCCCTGTAAGGCTCTCGGTAAAACTCAATCATTCGAGGTGACATCTTTTTGTGCTGCTAAGGCTGATTTTTCATATGCAGGCCTTGATCAATCGCGTGACCGATGTTATATTCGTCTCCGTGATGTCGGTGGAAGTTGGAGCTCCCAGGAGATATGTAGCTCATGACAGAGAAATCTCCCGTAAATCTGATCTGCACCTGTCTGCATTAACGGTTTTGATTGTCATCAAACGCCTTCAATCTGCTTCTCTGGTATCCCAACCTCTTCCCTGGGAGCGTGATCTCGGCCGCCGCTAAGATAATGTCGGAAATTGCTTCGGAAACAGTCACAGGCAGCTTTGATTATCCCCAATGTCGTGGCGCTCAATAAACCAGATTATACTGTAGGGAGAAACATGTTTGCTGTCGAATAGCCGACAAAGGTTGGAACTGTTGCGGGGGCTTGTTGCGGTGCTGATGTGATTTGTTGCCATCCGTCAAACGGGAAGCTATTTGCGTTTTGGCCGATGGAACAATTTCCAGGGAAACCAACACCCAAAGACACCACCATATTTCTCAGTGTGTCTTGAGAGGCTGCTGACGACACCAATGCAGCTACTGAGTCGAATAAGGAGCTCATGCGGCTTGGCCCCTTGGTCGCCTACAACGACTTACACTAGAGTGTTTCTTTCAGCAAGTTCTTGACAGATACCCATACGAAGTCCTGCCATCACTCTTGACAGATACCCATAAGG